>LNAC01001380.1:112206-125598 GCA_002007465.1 Ailurus styani | reverse complement strand
GCTGTTCTTTCTCTAGCTTTTGTAGGTGTAGAGTTAGGTTGTGTACTTGAGACCTTTCTTGTTTCTTGAGAAAGGCTTGTATTGCTATATACTTTCCTCTTAGGACTGCTTTTGCTGTGTCCCAAAGATTTTGAACAGTTGTGTTTTCATGTTCATTTGTTTCCATGAATTTTTTTAATTCTTCTTTAATTTCCTGGCTGACCCATTCATTCTTGAGTAGGGTGTTCTTTAGCCTCCATGTATTTGAGTTCTTTCCAACTTTCCTCTTTTGGTTGAGTTCTAGTTTCAGAGCATTATGGTCTGAAAATATGCAGGGAATAAACCCAATCTTTTGGTCCCTGTTGAGACCTGATTTGTGACCCAGAATATGGTCTATTCTGGAGAATGTTCCATGTGTACTAGAGAAGAATGTGTATTCTGTTTACAATTTTCTTTTTTTTAACTTTATTTTTTCAGTGATCCAAGATTCATTGTTTATGCACCACACCCAGTGCTCCATGCAATACGTGCCCTCCTTAATACCCACCACCAGGCTCACCCATCCCCTCACCCCCTCCCCTCTAAAACCCTCAGTTTGTTTCTCAGAGTCCACAGTCTCTCATGGCTCATCTCTCCCTCCAATTTATCCCAATTCACTTTTCCTTTCCTTCTCCTAAAGTCCTCCATGTTATTCCTTATGTTCCACAAGTAAGTGAAACCATATGATAATTGACTTTCTCTGCTTGACTTGTTTCACTCAGCATAATCTCCTCCAGACCCGTCCATGTTGATACAAAAGTTGAGTATTCATCCTTTCTGATGGCTGAGTAATATTCTGTCGTACATATGGACCACATATTCTTTATCCATTCATCTGTTGAAGGGCATCTCACCTCTTTCCACAGTTTGGCAATTGTGGCCATTGCTGCTATGAATATCGGGGTACATATGGCCCTTCTTTCCACTACGTCTGTATCTCTGGGGTAAATACCCACTAGTGCAATTGCCAGGTCATAGGGTAGCTGTATTTTTAATTTTTTGAGGAACCTCCACACTGTTTTCCAAAGTGGCTGCACAAGCTTGCATTCCCACCAACAGTGTAAACGGGTTCCCCTTTCTCCACATCTTCTCCAACACTTGTTGTTTCCTGCCTTGTTAATCTTTGCAATTCTAACTGGTGTAAGGTGATATCTCAATGTGGTTTAAATTCTTTTATTTTGTGATTACTTTGACTGATTTTACAAAAACATTCATTTTTACTGCTTTTGTCTTTCTTACCTTTACACTGTAATTTTTTGTTTCTCCTTTTCTTTCAAAGAGTCCCCTTTAATATTTCTTGTGAGGCTGCTTTAGTGATCATGAACTCCTTTAGTTTTTGTTTGTCTGGGGAACTTTTTATCTTCCTCTATTCTTAATGATAGTCTTATTGTATAGGGTATTCTTATCTGCAGATTTTCCCCATTCTACAATTTGATTATATCATTCTACACTCCTTTGGCTTTCAAAGTTTCTATTGAAAATTTCTAGCTAGGCTTATGGGTTTCCCCTTGTAAGTTTGTAACTTCTTTTGTCCTGCTGCTTTTCAAATATTTTCTTTGTTACTATATTTGGAAATTTAATTACATTATGTCTTAGTGTAAGTCTGCTTTTTTTTATTTTGATGGGGGTTCTCTGTGCCTCCTGTATCTGGGTATATGTTCCCTTCCCCAGATTAGGGAAGTTTTCAGTATTTTTCTTCAAATAAATTTTCTGCCTCTTCTCTCTCTTGTCCTGCTGGGACTCTTATATGAATGTTATTACATTTGATGTAGGCACTGAGTTCACTAAGTCTATTTTCATTCTACGTAATTCTCTTTTCTCCCTTTTGTTTAGCTTGATTACTTTCCATTACTCTGTGTTCTAGGTCACTAATTCATTCCTCTGCTTCTTCCATCCTGTTGTTCATTCCATCAAGTGTGCTTCTCATTTCATTTATTAAGCCTTTTATGTCTGGTATGTCATTCCTTATCTCTTTGTTAAGGATCTTATTCTTGTCGTCCACACTTTTCTCAAGTCCAGTGAGTAATGTTAGGATCATTGTTTTAAATTCTCTATCAAGCGTGTTACTTATATCTGTTTCTCTTAGCTCTCTGGCTGAGGCCTTATCCTGTTCTTTGATTTGAGATAAATTTCTCCATCTCTTCATGTTGTGTGCCTCTCTGTGTCTCTTTCTGTGTGTTAAGAAAGTTACGTCTTCCATTCTAGAAAGCAGTGAGGTTATGAAGAAGACGTCCTGGGTGTCACGAAGTACAGTGTCCCCTGCTCACCAGAAACTGGCAGTTTAGGAGAGAATATTTTGTTTGTTGCTTATGCCTTTTTTCTGTGTCTGAGTCACTTTTCCTTTGAGTGCAGCCATCTGTACTGACTCTGTTCCTGTTGTGGGGTATGCTTTTTCTCTGGTGTTAGTTGGACAAAGGCAGTCTGGCTCTGAGGGGGTGTGCCTGCCAGAAGACTTGGGAACAAAATCTCAGTGTTGGTAAAATTTCTGTTGGGCCACTAGTCCTATGCTCTATCCCTCAAAGCACTAAAGCAGCTGGGGGATGCAGGTTGTGGCAGCTCATGGAACAAGACTGGGCATAGCACATGACAATAGCTGGGCACAGCTGCGCACAGCATATGAAGATGGTTGTGAATGCATGCCTGGGTGCTATGCTGCACTGAAAAAGGGAAGGGTATGCAGCAGCTGCTGTGCACCTGGCAGTTGGACAGGGCATGGATGCAGCATTAACAAAATTTGGCCTGAGCCCTGGGCTGAGGCTACAAGTGTCTGTGCATCTCTACCTCCTGCAGGGTCTCTGTGGTTACACTGGAGGCAGGGAAGGAAAATGGTGTCTGCCTATTCCCTCATTTTTTGAGAAGTCTCCCAACATGCTTTGAAATCAGTGTGAACAGATCTGTCTGCCATTTTCATCAGCATTGTGTTAACTGCCCTTTTTATGTTGCCTCTCCACACAGGCTTGTGACTTTTATGACTGCAACCTAGCTATCATTCACCCTCCCACTCACTCAGTGGTGAGCCAACTGACTTTTAAAGCTCCAGGCTCCAAGTTCCACTGGCTTTAGCCCCCTTGGAATTCATCCCTCTGGTTTTTAAAGCTAAATGTTATGGGTATTTGTCTTCCTTGCCTGAGCTCCTTGGTCTGAGGGTTCAATTCTCTACTGTCTCCACTTGTACAGCTCCCTCTCTCCTTCAGACATACTTCCTCTGTCTTTCTGAACTTCCTAAACTTTCAGATACAGCTTCTTCTCTATATTTAGTTTGGAGTTTTTTCTGCTGCTCCTTCGGATTTCTCTTCAGTTTATTGACTTGGATGTAGATGATATCTGGTTGTAAATGTGATATGGGGTGAGCTCAAGGTCCTTATACTCTGCAGTCTTCCCAAGCTTCCCCCTAGGTTGTACACTTTATATAAGTGAATTGTATTACATCTGAATTGTATCTCAATAAACTGTCACCAAAAAATATATAATGAAAGAAAGTATTTGTTTCTTCTCATCAGTTTCTACTTTCTTTTTTATCTTTTCTTTCTTTCTTTCTTTCTGTCTTTTTTTAGAGAAAGGGGGAGAGAGAGAGCATGCACATGTGCATGAGAAGGGGTAGGGACAAAGGGAGAGGGAGAGAATCTTAAGCAGGTCCACACTCAGAGTAGAGTGGAGCTCAACACAAGGATGGATCTCACAACCCCGAGATCATTACCTGATCCAAAATCGAGAGTCAAATATTCAACTGACTGAGACACCCAGGCATCCCTGTACTTTCTTCATACTATGATAAAGGTACAAATATCCCTGTTCCTTAAAAACAAAAATAAAATGAAAAAAGAAGAGAAGTCACTTCTGCTAATGGTATAAGGGCCCTTATGAGAGCAGAAATCCAAATGAGGCTATTTCCACCTTTCTATGTGATAGTAGATAAATTGACCATTCACATATCAGATTTGACTGCCTTGTATTTTTACACTTTGCTGCCCATCTTCCAGCTGAAATAATTTGACACCCCTCCTAATACGCTTGACAAGTAATTCACTCTTAGAACAAATAAAATCTGCTTTACTTGAAAAAGCTAGGTGATGGACGTGGCAGTGGGAGTCAATGGACAAAAGAAAAGAAAACCACCATGTTTTGTTTTCTATTCGTGGCAAATACATATTAGCCCAATGAGGTTCTTTTAATCCTTGTATAGGTTTCAAAGACAGCAGATATGTACAATGCAATTTCAAAAATAAAACAGTAGACTTCAGAGAAATTCCAAACTGGCTGCCTTAGACTATTCTTAAAGAATTACTAAAAGTACAGGCGTAGACGGTAGCTCCTAAAATGGCCTCCAGTGATCTCCACCTTTTGGGATTCACATCTACTGTTGTTCCATTCCCTTAGGTATTGGCTGGACTTAATAACTTTCTTTCAACAAATAAAACGTGCCAGAAATGATGGGATGCCACTTCTGAAATCAGGTTACAAAAAGACCATTGCTTCCTTTTGGAATACTTCTTTTTGCCACAAGTGAAACTAGTTGTCATGTTATGAGTTGAACTATGGAGAATCTCACATGATAAAGACCTGAAGCTTGTCAACAGCTATGTAAGTGGACTTGGCAAAGGGCATTATGAACCTTAAGATGATGGCAGTCCAAAAAGACACTTTGATGGCAGCCATGTGAGAGACACTGAGCCAGAGTTACTCAAGTAAACTGCATACAGATTTTTGACCTATAGAAACTAAGATGATGCATGTTCTTTTATTGTAAGACTCCGAGGTTTAGGGCTATTTGTTAAGCAGCAGTAGATAACTCATATAACATGAAAAATAATACCTTCTACTCAATGAGCTAAAACAAAACTATTAAGATTCCTTAATTTTAAAATTGAGTCAACAGAAAAGAAGAGAGAAAGAGGGTAAAAACTAAGGAGGGATTTTCACAATACTTATTCTACCCATCCATGAACATGGAATGTTTTTCCACTTCTTTGTGTCTTCCTCAATTTCTTTCATGAGTACTTTATAGTTTTCTGAATACAGATTCTGGGATGGGGAAGGAGAAAAACCATAAGAGACTCCTAATCTCACAAAACAAACTGAGGGTTACTGGGGGGTGGGAGGGTAGGGATAGGGTGGATGGGTTATGGACATTGGGGAGGGTTTGTGCTTTGGTGAATGCTGTGAAAGATGTAAGCCTGATGATTCACAGACCTGTACCCCTTGGGCAAAGAATAAAGATAAAATTTAAAAAAAACCTTTTGATCCTCTTAAAAAAAACTAAGGAGGGAAACACTGGAGTTTTAGAGATTTGTGGCATGTCTGGGATAGAGCCATGAGGGTACTGCCCTAGTGGAAAGAAGGAAGGCAGGTAACCCAGGGGCAGATGGCATGATCTGAGGATCACCTAAGACAAACGGGGAGACTGCTTGCTCTTCTTCAAATGCATCTTTGAGAGGTGGCATTGCCTCTCCAGGAACAAAAGAGCTGTCAGGTGCCATTCCCTTCAGCCCCATCCATCAGCATAGGCTCAGAGACACACACTGAGGGCAGATAACCTGGACACTATTTAGCTTATTTGCCTGAAACCCCATGCCCCTGCACTCTGAAGCCACAGCCCTTCTGAGTCAAACCTACATCAGTCCCAATGAAGTGAGACCCACCCCCAGAAGACCAGTGCAGGTCCCCACCACACCAGGTCCCTAATGTATTGAGTTTTAAAAATCAGTAGGCTTGGCTGAGATAGAACCCAAAGTGCATTGCACTGCTCCAGGCAGGCACACAAACCAGAGAAAAACAGTGTGAAAACAATGATCTGAAAAATGCCTAGGACACACGAGGGAAAATTAATTGTCCTTCTAGAAAGGCTTCCCTGATAGCAGCAAGCCCCAAGTCCACTTTCTGAGGACAAGGGAGATTGTTGGCACAATTTCCCTCAACCGTCCTCATATGCACACCATGTCTACTGACAACAGAGTTCTATATAGCTTCAGTTATAATGGAAAGAGCATCAGGTCTCATTTCACAAGCAGACTACAGCACACTTACTTAAAACTGACCACATTCTGGCAAAGTTCAAACACTTCACAATGTAGGCAAAGAGAACCTCTCTAGATGACTGAATTGAGGGACAGAACAGCCAAAGCACAGCATCAGAGTGCACGCAGCACACACTAGAAGCATTTCTTGAAACACCAGGCCCTGGACGCTATACGATGTCTTCTTCATCAAGCCATTACTCTCGGGAGAAGGAAACATAACAGGATTTTCTGAAACACAGAAGAAGACAGAGACATAGATAAAATGGCAAGACAAAGGAATTTATCCCAAAAGAAAGGACAAGAAAAAGTGATGACAATAGATCTAATCAAAATAGATATAACTGATATGCCTGAAGCAGAATTTAAGGCAACACTCATAAGGATACTTGCCAGGCTTGTGAAAGCATGGAAAACACAAGGGAGACATTTACTGCAAAGATAAAAGAGCTAAAAAAATCAGGCAAAAATGAAAAATACCATATTTAAGATACGAAACTGCCTGGGTACAATGACTATAAGGATGGAAGAAACAGAGAAACAAATAAAGTGATATATAAGATAGAATTATGGAAAATAATGAAGCTGAACAAGAGAAAGAAGAATGATGAATCACAAGAATAGACTTAAGGAACTTAGTGAATCCAACAGATGTAATAACAGAAACAACAAAACAAGTAACAAAATGGCACAAAATACATATACATGAATAAAAACCTTGAATGTCAGTTGTCTAAATGCTCCAATCAAAAGATACAGGGTGTCAGAATTGATAAAAACAAAACAAAACAAGAACCATCTATATGCTGCCTAAAAGAGACTTATTTTAGACCTAAAGAAACCTGCAGATTGAAAGTGAAAGGATAGAGAAATATTTGTTAAGCAAATGGATGTCAAAAGAAAGCTCTAGTAGCAATACTTCTTTTTTTTAAAGATTTTTTTTATTTATTCATTTGACACAGAAAGAGAGATTACAAGTAGGCAGAGAGGCAGGCAGAGAGAGAGGAGAGAGGAGGAAGCAGGCTCCCTGCTGAGCAGAGAACATGATGTGGGCCTCGATCCCAGGACCCTGGGATCATGACCTGAGCCGAAGGCAGCGGCTTTAACCCACTGAGCCACCCAGGCGCCCTAGTAGCAATACTTCTATCATACAAATGATTTTAAACCAAAGTCTGTAACTAAAGATGAAGAATGGCATTATATCATAATAAAATGGTCTCTCCTAAAAGAACAACTGACAATTGTAAATATTTATACCTCTGACATTGAAGCACCCAATATATAAAACAATTAATAACAAATATAAAGGAACTCCTTGGGAATAATACAATAATAGTAGGGGAATTTAACACCACACTTACATCAATGGACAGGTCATCTAGGAGGAAATCAATAAGGAAAAAATGGCTTTGAATGACATAGTGAAATAAATGGGCTTCACACATATATTCAGAACATTTAATCCTAAAGCAACAGAATACACATTCTTTTCAAGTGCACGTGGGTTATTCTCCAGAAGATATCACATACTGGGTCACAAATCATGCCTCAACAAGGACAAAAAGATTGACATCGGGAGGAGCAAGATGGCAGAGGAGTAGGAGACCCATTATCATCAAGTCCCAGGAGTTCACCCAGATTGTTATCAAACCAGTCTAAGCACCTACAAATTCAACAGGATCTCGAAGAGAAGAAGACCAGCAATCCGAGGAACAGAAAATCAACCACGTTCTGGAAGGTAGAATATGCGGAGAAGTGAATCTGACATGATGGGAAGATAGACCCTGGGGGGAGGGGCCAGCTTCTGGCAAGTGAGAGAGCACCAGAGCACAAAATCAGAACTTTTAGAAGTCTGCTCCACTGAGGACGTCACCCCAGAGAATAAGTGGGAGGGGAAGACCTTGTGGTGACAGTGTGGTCTCAGGACTCACGGGGACACAAAAAGACCACGGGTGTCTGAGTGCAACAGAGCTCCCAGGTGTCCGAGAGGGGAAGCTGATTGCAAAGATGAAGCTGAGGGGAGGAGGGGCCTCTCATCTCGGTGTTACCTTAAACCATGATCGAAAGCAGTGTCGGGTCACTGCACTT
Organism: Ailurus styani; assembly: GCA_002007465.1. Lineage (NCBI taxonomy): Eukaryota > Metazoa > Chordata > Mammalia > Carnivora > Ailuridae > Ailurus > Ailurus styani. Next base: position 117,478 of record LNAC01001380.1, on the reverse strand, counting down.
TGAGCGGGGACCCCACAAGTGGAAGATCCAGAGACACTGCCTCCTTCCTCCTCCAGGAGGAGTGGCACAGGAGTGTGCTGCAGGAATCTGCTGGGTTTGGAGATTCTAAACGGGGCTATGCACCAGAGAAAGAAATGCTCAGTCACAGGGTGGATGAGCTCAGAGAGTGGCCAGAGACTGGGAAGACGGAAGAGACTGACCAGTTTTCTCTGAGGATGCACTGAGGAGTGGGGTCCCAAGCTCTCCGCTCCTCTGGATTGGAGATTGGGAGGCTGCCATCTTCATTCGTGTCCTCCAAAGCTGTATGGAAAGAGTTCAGGGAACAAAAGTTCCCAAGAGAGAACCCGAGCCGATTACTTAGTCTGGCTCCTGGCAAAGGTGGTACAATTCCACCTCTGGCAAAGACACTTGAGAATCACAGTTACAGGCCCCACCCCCAGAAGATTAGCAAGAACATCCAGCAAAGACCAAGTTCACCAATCACTGAGAATTGTGGAACTCCAGAGCTAGGGGAAAGCAACACATAGAATTCATGGATTTTTCCCAATGATCCTTTAATCATTCAAAGTTAAATTCTTTGAATTTTATTTTTTTCTTACCCTTTTCTTTAAAATTTATTCCTGTTTCCTATTTTAACATTTTTAACTATTTTATATTATCAAAACCATTTTTATTCTTTTTAAATTTTCACTGTTATAGTCATATTTTATCCCTACAGTGTATTTAACTTTATTTTTTGTATACATATAGGATCTGTTCAATTCACCAGTGAAATAGATATAGATAGAGTTATAGAAATGGATATAGAGACAGACAGATATAGATATAGAAATAGATAGATACAGGTATAGATATAGGTTTTTGTTCCCCCTCTTTCTTCTCCCCCCAGTTTCAGGTCTCTTCTGATTAGGTAAGTGTATATTTTTCTGATGTCATAGCTAGCATTTAGTATTAGGTTCTCTCATCCATTTATTCTTATCTGGATAAAATGACAAGGTGGAAAAAATCACCACAAAAAAAGAACAAGAGGCAGTAACGATGCCTATGGACCTAATCAATGTGGACATTAATAATATGACAGAACTAGAGTTCACAAAGACGATTACTAAAGTGCTAGCTGTGCACGAAAAAAGAATGGAAAATAATAGAAAATCCTTCTCTAGAGAAATAAAAAAACCTTTCTGGAGAAATAAAAGAACTAAAATCTAACCAAGTGGAAATCAAAAAAGCTATTAATGAGGTGAAATAAAAAATGGAGGCTCTTACTGCTAAGATAAATGAGAGAATTAGTGCAGAAGAGAGAATTAGTGATATAGAAGACCAAATGACAGACAATAAAGATGCTGAGAAAGAGACAAAGAACTACTGAACCATGAGGGGAGAATTAAAGAGATTAGTGATACCATAAGATGAAAAATACTAGAATAATTGAGATCCCAGAAGAAGAAGAGAGAGAGGGGCAGAAAGTATGTATATTGGAGCAAATTATGGTACAGAATTTCCCTAACTTGGTGAAGGGAACAAGCATCAAAATCCAGGAGGCACCGAGAACCCTCCTCAAATTCAATAAAAATAGGTCCACAACCCTTCATCTAATAGTAAAACTTACGAGTCTTAGTGACAGAGAAAATCCTGAAAGCAGCTCCAGACAAGAGGTCTATAACATACAATGGTAGAAATATTAGACTGAAAGCATACCTATCCAAAGAGACCTGGCATGGCAGGAAGGACCAGCATGATATATTCAGAGCACCAAACGGGAAAAATATGCAGCCAAGAATACTATATCCAGCTAGGCTGTCACTGAAAATATAAGGGGAGGTAAAAAGATTCCAGGACAAACAAAACCTAAAGGAATTTGCAAACGCCAAGTCAGCGCTACAAGAAATATTGAAAGGGGTCCTCTAAGCAAAGACAGAGCCTAAAAGTAACATAGATCAGAAAGGAGGAGACACAGTATACAGTAACAGGCACCTTACAGGCAATACAATGGTGCTAAATTCATATCTCTCAACAGTTAACCTGAATGTAAATGGTCTAAATGCCCCAATTAAAAGACACAGGGTATAAGAGTGGATAAAAAAAAAGGCCCATCAATATGCTGTCTATAAGAAACTCATTTTGAACCAAAGACACCTCCAGATTTAAACTGAGGGGGTGGAAAACAATTTACCATGCCAATGGACATCAACAGAAAGCTGGAGTGGCAATCCTTATATCAGATAATTAGATTTTAAGCCAAAGACGTTAATAAGAGATGAGGAAGGACACTATATCATAAATAAAATATCTGTCCAACAAGAAGATCTAACAGGTTTAAATATCTATGCCCCTAACATGGGAGCAGCCAATTATATAAATCAATTAATAACAAAATCAAAGAAACACATTGACAATAATACAATAATAGTAGGGGACTTTAACACCCCACTTACTGAAATGGACAACTCATCTAAGCAAAAGGTCAACAAGGAAATAAAGGCTTTAAATAACACCCTGGACCAGTTGGACATCGCAGATATATTCAGAACATTCCATCCCAAAACAAAAGAATACACATGGAACATTCTCCAGAATAAACCACATTCTGGGTCACAAATCAGGTCTTGACAGGTATCTAAAGATTGGGATCATTCCCTGCATATTTTCAGACCATAATGCTCTGAAACTAGAACTCAACCACAAGAGGAAAGTTGGAAAGAACTCAAATACATGGAGGCTAAAGAATATCCTAGTAAAGAATGAATGGGTCAAACGGGAAATTAAAGAAGAATTTTAAAAATTCATGGAAACAAATGAACATGAAAACACAACTGTTCCAAATCTTTGGGACACAGCAAAAGCAATCCTGAGAGGAAAGTATATAGCAATAAAATCCTTTCTCAAGAAACAAGAAAAGTCTCAAGTACACAACCTAACACTACACCTAAAGGAGCTGGAGAAAGAACAGCAAAGAAAGCCTAAACCCAATAGGAGAAGACAAATAATAAAGATCAGAGCAGAAATCAATGAAATACAAACCAAACGAATGGTAGAACAAATCAACAAAACTACAAACTGGTCCTTTGAAAGAATTAATAAGATTGATAAACCAGTAGCCAGATTTATCCAAAAGAAAAGAGAAAGGACTCAAATTAATAAAATCATGAATGAAAGAGGAGAGATCACAACAAACACCAAAGAAATACAAACAATTATAAGAACATATTATGGCCAACTCTACACCAGCAAATTTGACAGTCTGGAAGACATGGATGCATTCCTAGAGACGTATAAACTACCAAAACTGAACTAGGAGGAAATTGAAAACCTGAATAGACCCATAAACAGTAAGAACATTGAAGCAGTCATCAAAAATCTCCCAACAAACAAGAGCCTAGGGCCAGATGGCTTCCCAGGGGAATTCTACCAAATATTTAAAGAGGAATTAATACCTGTTCTCCTGAAACTGTTCCAAAAAAGAAATGGAAAGAACACTTCCAAACTCATTTTATGCGGCCAGCATTACCTTGATCCCAAAACCAGGCAAAGACCCAATCAAAAAGGAGAATTACAGACCAATATCCTTGATGAACATGGATGCAAAAATCCTCACCAAAATACTAGCCAATAGGATCCAACAGCACATTAAAAGGATTATTCACCACAACCAAGTAGGATTTGTTCCCATGCTGCAAGGTTGGTTTAACATTCGCAAATAAATCAATGTGATACAAGACATTAATAAAAGAAAGAACAAAAACCATATGATCCTCTCAATAGATGCTGAAGAAGCATTTGACAAAGTAAAGCATCATTTCTCAATCAAAACTCTTCAGGGTGTAGGCATAGAGGATACATAGATCAATATCATCAAAGTCATCTATGAAAAACCCACAGCAAATATCATTCTCAATAGAGAAAAACTGAGAGCTTTTCCAATAAGGTCAGGAACACGGCAGGGCTGTCCACTATCACCACTGCTATTCAACATAGTACTAGAAGTCGTAGCCTCAGACAATCAACAGTCAGACAACACAAAGAAATAAAAGGCATCCAAATCGGCAAGGAAGAAGTGAAACTCTCACTCTTTGCAGATGACATGTTATTTTATGTGGAAAACTCAAAGGACTCCACTCCAAAACTGCTAGAACTCATATAGGAATTCAGTAAAGTGTCAGGATATAAAATCAATGCACAGAAATCAGTTGCATTTCTATATACAAACAACAAAACAGAAGAAAAAGAAATTAAGGATTCAATCCCATTTACAATTGCACCCAAAACCATAAGATACCTAGGAATAAGCCTAACCAAAGTGGCAAAGACTCTGTACTCAGAAAACTATAAAGTACTCATGAAAGAAATTGAGGATGACACAAAGAAATGGAAAAATATTCCATGCTCACGGGTTGGGAGAACAAATATTGTGAAAATGTAGATGGTACCTAGAGCAATCTACACATATAATGCAATCCCCATCAAAATACCAGCAATTTATTTCAAAGAAATGGAACAAATAATCCTAAAATATATATGGAACCAGAAAGACCCCGAATAGACAAAGGAATGTCGAAAAAGAAAACCAAAGTTGGTGGCATCACAATTCCAGACTTCAAACACTATTACAAAGCTGTCATCATCAAGACAGTATGGTACCGGCACAAAAACAGACACATAGATCAGTGGAACAGAATAGAGAGCCCAGAAATGGACCCTCAACTCTATGGTCAGCTAGTCTTCGACAAAGCAGGAAAGAATGTCCAATGGAAAAAAGACAGTCTCTTCAAAAAATGGTGTTGGGAAAAATTGGACAGTCACATGAAGAAAAATGAAACTGGATCATTTCCTTACACCATACATTAAAATAGACTCAAAATGGATGAAAGACCTCAATGTGAGAAAGGAATCCCTCAAAGTCTTTGAGGAGAGCACAGGCAACAACCTCTTCCACCTCAGCCGCAGCAACTTCTTCCTAGGAACATCACCAAAGGCAAGGGAAGCAAGGGAAAAATGAACTATTGGGACTTCATCATAATTAAAAGCTTTTGCACAGCAAAGGAAACAACAAACAATACCAAAAGACTACTGACAGAATGGGAGAAGATATTTGAAAATGACCTATCATATAAAGGGCTTGTATCCAAAATCTATAAAAAGCTTCTCAAACTCAACACCCATAAAACAAAGAACCCAGTCAAGAAATGGGCAGAAGATATGAACAGACATTTCTCCAAAGAAGACATCCAAATGGCCAACAGACACATGAGAAAGTGCTCAACATCACTCGGCA
>LNAC01001380.1:69770-112070 GCA_002007465.1 Ailurus styani | reverse complement strand
TGGTGGGAATGCAAGCTGGTGCAGCCACTCTGGAAAACAGTATGGAGATTCTTCAAAAAGTTGAAAATAGAGCTACCCTATGACACAGAAATCACACTACTGGGTATTTACCCTAAAGATACAAAGATAGTGATCCTCAGGGAACGTGCACCTGAATGTTTATAGCAGCAATATCCACAATAGCCAAACTATGGAAAGAACCTAGATGTCCATCAACAGATGAATGGATAAAGAAGAAGTGTTATATATATACAATGGAATATGAGGCAGCCATCAAAACAAATGAAATCTTGCCANAGCTAGAGGGTATTATGCTAAGTGAAATAAGTCAATCAGAGAAAGACAATAATCATATGATCTCTCTGATATGAGGAACTTGAGGGGCAGGGCAGGCGGTTATGGGGGATAGGGAAGGAAAAAGTGAAACAAGATGGGATCAGGAAGGAGACAAACCATAAGAGACTCTTAATCTCACAAAACAAACTGAGGGTTACAGGGGGGTGGGAGGGTGGGGATATGGTGGATGGGTTATGGACATTGGGGAGGGTTTGTGCTATGGTGAGTGCTGTGAAAGCTGTAAGCCTGTTGGTTCACAGACCTGTACCCCTGGCACAAATAAAAAAGAAAAAGATTGAGATCATATAATGCACCTTTTCCAAGCACAATTCTATGAATATTGAAGTCAACCACAAGGAAAAATTTGGAAAAACCACAAAGACATCTAGTTTAAAGAATATACTACTGAAAAAGGAAAGGGTGAACCAGGAAATTAAAAAAAGAAATTTAAAAATACATGGAGACAAATTCAAATGAAAACACGATGGTCCAAAACCTTCAGGATACAGCAAAAGTGGTAATAAGAGGGAAGTATATAGTAGTACAAGCCTATCTCAAGAAGGAAGGAAAATCCGAAATAATACCATAATCTTACACCTAAAGTATCTAGAAAAAGAACATCAAGTGAAACGTAAAGCCAATAGAAATGTGGAAATAAAAAGATTAGAGCAGAAAAAATGATATATAAACTAAAATGCAATAGAACAGATCAATGAAACCAGGAGCTGATTCTGTGAAAAAAATAATAAAATTGATACACCCTATGGATAGAGCTAGAGCATATTAGGGTAAGTGAAATAAATCAGTCTGAGAAAGGAAGATACCATATGATATATTCCTATGTGGAAAGTAAAAAGAAAACAGATGAATACATGGGTAAGGGGAAAAAAGAGAGAGGGAAGCAAAACAATAAGAGACTGTTAAAAACAGAGAACAAACTGAAGGCTGATGGAGGATGATAGGTCGGGGTTAGGCTAAATGGGTGATGTGTGTTAAGGAGGGCAATTTTTCTGATGAGAACTCAGTGTTATATGTAAGTGATGAATCACTAAATTCTACTCCTGAAACCAAGATTAGACTGTATGTTAACTAACTAGAATTTAAATAAAAATTTAGAAGAAACAAACAAAAAAGAGTATTTGAAAAAAAAGAAAATTGATAAACCCTGAGCCAGACTTATCAAAAAGAAAAGAGAAATGACCCAAATAAATAAAATCACACATGGGAGAATATAAATCACAGCACCACAGCAATACAAACAATTATAAGAGAATATTTTAAAAATTCTATTCCACCAAATCAGACAGTCTGGAAGAAATGGATAAATTCCTACAAACATACTAACTACCAAAACTGAAATAGGAAGAAATAGAAAACTTGAAAAGACCAATAACCTGCAAAGAAATTGAATCAGTAGTCAAAAATCTCCCAAAAAACAAAAACCCAGGGCTATATGGCTTCATAAGAGAATTCTTCCAAGCACTGAAAGAACAGTTAATATCTATTCTTCTCAAACTATTCCAAAACATAGAAATGAAATGAAAATATCCAAACTAATTTTATGCAGTCAAAATTACCCAGATTCCATAATTAGACAAAGACTCCACTGACAAAAAGAACTACAGGCCAATATCACAGATGAACATGGATACAAAAATTCTCAACAAACTACTAGCAAACCAAATTTAGCAGACACATTCACAGAATGATTCACCACAATCAAGTGGGATTTATTCCTGGACTGCATGTGTGGTTCCATATTCACAAATTAATCAACATGATACACCACATTAATAAAAGAAAGGATAAGAACCATATATATATATATATATATATATATATGATCCTTTCAATAGATGCCAAAAAAAACATTTGACAAAGTACAACATCCATTCATGATAAAATCCCTTAACAACATAGGTTAGAGAAAACATACCTGAACATCATAAAGGTCATATACAAAAAACCCACAGCAAATATCATTCTCAATGGGGAAGAAGTGAGAGCTTTTCCTCTATGGTCAGGAACAGGACAAGGGCGTCCACTCTCACCACTGTTATTTAACACAATACTGGAAGTCCTAGCCTCAGCAATCAGACAACGAAAAGAAATAAAGTCTTCTAAATCACCAAGGAAGAAGTCAAAATTTCACTATTTGCAGACGGTGTGATACACTATATAGGAAACCCAAGAGTCCACCAAAAACTTGCTAGAACTGATACACAAATTCAGTAAAGTCATAGGATACAAAGTTAAAGTACAGAATTCTGTTTCATCTCTATACACCAAGGAGCAGAAAGAGAAGTCAAGGAATTGAACCTACATTCAAATGCACCAAAAACCATAAGATACCTAGGAATAAACCTAACCAAAGAGGTAAAAGATCTGTACTCTGAAATCTATAGAAAACTTATGAAAGAAATTGAAGAGGAAATAAAGAAATAGATAAACATTCCATGCACATGGATTGGAAAAACAAATACTGTTAAAATGTTCATACTACCCAATTTATTCTACACATTTAATGCAATCCTTATCAAAATGCCACGAGCATTTTTCACAGAGCTAAAACAAACAAACAAAACCCCAAAATTTATATGGAACAAGAAAACATCCCAAAAAAGCAAAGCAATCTTAAAATACAAAAGTAAAGCAGGAGGTATCATAGTTCTGTACTTCAAGTTATATTAAAAAGCTGTAGCAATCTAGACAGTGTGGTACTGGAACAATAACTTACACAAAGATCAATATAACAAAATAGAAAAACCCAAATTGGACCCACAACTGTATAGTCAACTAATCTTCAACAAAGCGGGAAAGACTATCCAAAGGAGAAAAGATAGTCTTCAACAAACACTGCTGGGAAAAGTGGACAGCAACTTGCAAAGAATGAAACTGGACCACTCTCTTACACCATACACAAAAATAAAGTCAATATGGTTGAAAGGCCTTAATGTGAGATAGGAAGTCATCAAAATCTTAGAGGAGAATACAGGCAGTAACTTCTTTGACATTGGCCATAGCAACTTCTTACTACATATGTCTCTAGAGGCAAAGGGAAAAAAAGCAAAAATGAACCATCGGGATTTCATCAAGATAAAAACTTCTACACAGTAAAGGAAACAATCAACAAAACTAAAACACAGTCTTCGGAATGGGAGAAGATATTTGCAAATTACACATTTGATAAAGTATCCAAAATATATAAAGAACTTATAAAACTGAACACCTAAAAAACAAATAACCCAGTTAAAAATGGGCAGAGAACATCAATAGACATTTTTCCAAAGAAGACATACAGATGGCCAACAGACCCTTGAAAAGATGCTACACCTCACTGAGCATAAGAGAAATGCAAATAAAAACTATAACTAGATACCACCTCACACCTCTCAGAATGTCTAAAATTAACAAGACAGGAAACAGCAGGTGTTGGCGAGGATGTGGAAAAAGCGGAACTGTCTTACACTATTGGTAGGAATTAAAACTGGTGCAGTGACTCTGGAAAAAAGAATGAAGTTTCCTCAAAAACTGAAAAATAGAACTACCCTATTATCCAGCAGTTACACCACTAGCTATTAATCCAAAGGATACAAAAATACTGAATCAAAAGGGCATGCGCTCTGATGTGTAGAGCATCATTATCAACAATAGCCAAGCTAAGGAAAAAACACAAATATCCATCAACTGATGAATGGGTAAAGAAGTGGTGTGTGTGTGTGTGTGTGTGTGTGTGTGTGTATGAATATATGTATATGTATATATGTATATATATATGTATATACACACACAATGGAATATTACTCAGCCATAAAAAAAGAATGACATCTTGCCTTTTGCAGTGACATGGATGGAGCTAGATTGTATTATGATAAGCAAAATAAGTCAGAGAAAGACAAACACCATATGATTTCACTCATATGTGGAATTTGAGAAGCAAAATAGATGAACATTGTTTAAAAAAAAGAGGCAAACCATAAGAGACTCAACTATAGAGAATAAACTGAGGATTGATGGAGGTGAGGTAGGCAAGGGAATGAATTAAGTGGGTGATGGACATTAAGGAGAGCACTTGTGATGATCACTAGTGTTGTATGTAAGTGATGAATCACTAAATTCTTCACCTGAATCTAATATTGCACTGTACTTAACTAAATGTGATTTAAATAAAAACTTGAGGGGGAAAAAAAGGAATTATATATAAACTGATTTTTTTAGAGTGGGGGGGTGGTGCAGGAGCACAGAGAAAGTGAGAGGGAATTTTTAAGCAGGCTCCATGCACTGGCACAGAGCCAGATGCAGGGCTCGATCTCACAACTCTGAGATCATACTTAAGCTAAAATCAAGAGTCAAACACTTCACCAATTAAGACACTCAGGTGCCTCTAAACTGATATATTTTTTTGTGTCTATGCTACAGATACTCCTAGTGAATTATTCATGAGACCACCAAGGAAATTTTTATTTTGTCGTTCCAAATGCATTGTTCAAACAGGGGACCTGGTATGTTTCACAAGTATTCTTGATTGTAATTCACTTTGGGATCCCTTTGAAGCACAGTATGTAGCAAAATTATATCCTATGAGAACAGGTATGAACAAGAATGAAATAACAGGGGCATCTGTTTGGCTCGGTCAGTTAAGAGTCTGCCTTCAGCCCAGGTCATGAACGAGGGTCCTGAGATCAAGTGTCACATCAGGTTCCCTGCTCAGTGGAGAACCTGCTTCTCCCTCTACCTGCATCTCCCTCTGTTTGTGTTCTCTCATTCTCTCTCTCAAATTAATAAATAAAATCTAAAAAAAGAAGAATGAAATAACATATGAAGTATTAATAATTTAATATTATTTATAAATTATTCAAATTTATTCCCAAGGCAAATGTTATCTTCATTTTGACATCAAATCCATGTATACTTGACAGGTAGAAAGTATACAGCTGCTTTATATTTTCACTGCCATTTTCTTCAAATTCATTAGTCAATAGTAAGTTGGCTTACTTCTTTATATAAAACAGAACTACATCAATAGATATCAGCCATGGAATAAAACTTAGATTGTACTCTAGGGAAATGGATTTTCCCCAGATACTCTTAAAATCCCCACAGTGGTCAACCCATGGTCCTACCCTCTCCACCTTTCACAGGGACAGAACTTGCTTTCTTTCTTGAATTCAAAGATTTGGCTTTTTCCTAAGGCAGCCCCCTGGGACATTCTGAAAGTTTTCTCAAGATTGTATCATTTATTTTTTGCCACAAAGAAATGCAAGCAAAAACCCAAACCGAAAGTAACAGCTAGACCTTACATCAGATATCCCCTTCCCCTTTGCTTTAAGTCAGGGCCAGGCTGCCTAGTTCTCAACCAGAGAGTCAGTCATTGTTACTATTTGGTAGAGAGAAGCAAACTGAGGGAAACTGAAGCGACCTATTTAGGGAAGATAAAAAAAAAAGATCAGCTAAGATCAGTTAAGATTGCAGAGAAGTAGGGGACCCTAAGTTCATCTGGTCCCTGGAATTCATCTAGAGATTTATCAAATCATTCTAAACACTTGTAAAATCAATTGGAGATCTGAGAAAAGAAGTGGTGCAATTCTACAAATAGAAAGTGACCACTTTCTGTGGAGACTTGAATCCAGGTGATATATGGGAGGATACAGTGGAGGGGAGGGAACCAGCTTAAGGAGGCCTCTGCAAAGTATTATAAGCAGTGAAGCACAAAATTGGAACTTTTAGAAGTCTGCTACAGTAGGGGACAACCCTGGCTTAAAGGTGCTCAGGAGGCTAAGTGGGATAGAATCCCAGGTGGGACAACAAGTCTCAGGATCCCTAAGGTCACAAGAAGAACAGGGGTGCCTGAATACAGCAGAGTTCCCAGGCATAGGAGTGCAGAAGCTGGCTGAAAACAGTTAGTCCTGGTGCTTGCTTTCTGCTCTGTGTTGCCATAAAATGTAAACTGATGCATGGTCATGTGACTACTCTCCTAGTAGCAGCCCAGCAATAGGCAGACTAGTGGTGAGAAAACATTACTTCCCCCAGGAGGAAGAACATGTATTCCTGCCACAAGAGTCCATAAAATTTGGAGTCTTGAAATTCATTCCATGCCTGAGATAAAAACACTCAGTCATAGGCTGGGTGAACACAGTTTGGATGGCAATCAGGAAGAAAAGAGTAACTGACTGCTTTTTAGTGAGGGCTCACTGAAGAGTAGGGGACACAAACTTTCAACTCCAGGGCTAGAAAGCAGGGCACTGACATTTTCATCCTTCCAATTAGTGCCAAAAACCTTCAGGGAGCAAAATAGCAACACATAGTCGAATCTGAAGCTTCTTACACTGAACCTGACCCCGTGGTAAGGGAGGTGCATTTCCACAAGTGCAAGAGCGCCTGAGAAGTGTAACAAGCCCCTCCATCAGAAGGCCAGCAGGAACAACTCGTTAGCACCAACTTTACTGATCAGAGAGAACTTCAAACTTTCAGCTCTTGGGAAAACAGTATATAGCATTCATGGGTTTTTTCTTTTTAATTCTTTAGTCATTCAGTATTTTTTCAGTTATTTACTTATTTTTAAATTATTTTTCATTCTTTTATTACTTTTTATTTTTATATATACATTATATATATTTATTTTTGTTTCTTTCCATGGCATTTTATTTTACTTTATTTTATTATTTTATTTTATTTTTGTATATATATAGGTTGGGATCTAGTTTACTATAACAAGCAGACCAAAAGACATCCAGGATCTACTTTTTTGTTTTGTTCTGGTTTGTTTCTTGTCTGATTTTTTTCTTATTTGGTTTCTGTTTGTTTCTTTGCTTGCTTGTTTTTTTCTGGTTTGTTTTCTATTTTTCTGTTGTTCTTGTTGTTCTTGATGTCTTTTCACTTTCTTTCTTCTATTGTTTCTGGACAAAATGGTGAAACAGAGAAATTCACCCCAAAAGAAAGAAGAAGAGGTATTACTAGCTGCCAGGGATTTGATCAATATGGATATAAGTAAGATGTCAGAAATAGAATTCAAAAGAATGATTATAAAGATAATAGCTGGGCTTGAAAAAAGCATAGAAGACATTAGAGAATCCCTTACTGTAGAAGTAAAGAGCTTAAATCTAGTCAGGCTGAAATTTAAAATGCTATTATCAAGATGCAGTCCCAAATGAAGGCTCTAAAAGCAAAGATAAACAAGGCAGAAGAGAGAGAGTCAGTGATATAGAAAATAAAATGGTGGAAAATAAGGAAGCTGAAGAGAAGAGAGAAAGGATAATGAACGGAAACTTAGAGAACTCAGCAGTTCCATAAAGCAAAATAATATCCAGATAATAGGAATCTCAGAGGATGAAGAGAGGAAGAGAGGGACAGAAAGTATATTTGAACAAATTATAGGTGACAATTTCGCTAATCTCAGGAAAGAAACGGGCATTCAAGTCCAGGAAGCACAGAAAAGCCCCCTCAAAATCAATAAAAATAGGTCAACGCTTTAACATATAATAGTGAACCTTGAAAAATTCAAAGATAAAGAAAATCCTGAGAGCTAACCGGAACAACAGGTTCTTAACCTACAAGGGTGGAGACATAAGACTAGGAGCAGAACTGTCAACAGACATCTGGCAGGCCAGAAAGAACTGGAATGATATATTCAATGTGCTAAATGGGAAAAATATTCAGCCAAGAATACGTTATCCAGCAAGGCTGTCATTCAGAATAGAAGGATAAAGAGTTTCACGAACAAACAAAAGCTAAAGGAATTTGTGAACACTAAAACAGCCCTGCAAGAAACATTAAAGGGGAAACTTTGAATGGAGAGAGAGTCCTAAAGTAAAAATAGACCAGAAAGGAACAGAGACAAAATACATAAACAGCAACTTTAGAGGTAATAAAATGGCAATACATTCTTATATTTCAGTAATTATATGTAAATAGAATAAATGCTCAAATCAAAAGACATGGGATATCAGAATGGATAAAAAAACCAAGACCCATCAATATGCTATTTATAAGAGACTCACTTCAGGCCCAAAGAAACCTTCAGAATGAAAGTGCCCTGGTGGAGAACCATTTATCAAGACACTGGGCATCAATTATTATAATTAAATTTATTATTCTGTTGCTTTAGGATGAAATTTTCTGAATATATCTGTGAAGTCCATCTGGTCTAGTGTGTCATTCAAAGCCCTTGTTTCCTTGTTGAACTTCTGCTTAGATGATCTGTCCATTACTCTGGTTGGGGTGTTAAAGTCCCCTATTATTACTGTATATGGTACATTCTTCTGGAGCGCACAAGGAACATTCTCCAGAATAGGTCACATACTGGGTCACAAATCAGGTCTCAACCAGTACCAAAAGTTTGAGATTACATCATTCATATTTTCAGACCACAATGCTTTTTAAAAATATTTTATGTATTTGTTCATTTATTTATATTAAGAGAGAGACAGCATGAGTGAAGGGGAGGGAGAGAAGGAGAGGGACAAGCAGATTCCCCATTGAGCAGGGAACATGATGCAGGCCTCAATCCAAGGACCCTAAGATCAAGACCTGAGCTAAAAGCAGATGCTTAACTGACTGAGTCACCCAGACACCCCACAGACCACAATGCTTTAAAAGATAAAGTCAACCACAAGAAAAAATTTGTAAAGACCACAAATACATGGAGGTTAAAGAGCAGCCAACTAAATAATGAATGGGTCAATCAGGAAATTAAAGAATTAGAAAAATTCATAGAAACAAATGAAAATGAAAACACAACAGTTCAGAATCTTTGGGAGGCAACAAGGGCAGTCTTAATAGGGAAGTACATAGCAATACACGCCTTTCACAAAAAAACAAGAAAAGTTTCAAATACATAACCTAAACTTGTGCCTAAAGTAGTTGGAAAAAGAATAGCAAATAATGCCTAAATCCAGAAGGATAAGAGAAACAAAAGATTATTACAGAGAACAGTGATACAGAAATCAAAAGAACAGTAGAACAGATCATAAGAAGTAGGAGCAGATTCTTTGAAAGAATTAATGAAATTGATTAACCCAGACTTATCAAAAGGAAAAGATAAAAGGATCCAAACTAATAAAATCATGAAAGAAAGAGAAAAGATCACATCTAACACCAAAGAAATACAAATATAAGAGAATATTATCAGTAATTATTGCCAACAAATTAGACAATCTGGAAGAAAGGGATGCATTTCTAGAAACATATAAACAATCAAAACTGAAACAGGAAGAAATAGGATACCTGATCAGATTTATAACCAGCAAAGAAATTGAATCAGTAATCAAAAATCTCCCAATAAACAAGAGAGCAGGGCCAGATGGACTCCCAGCGGATTTCTACCAACTACTTAAAGAAGAAAGAATACCTATTCTTCTGAAACTGTTTCAGAAAATAGAAATGGAAGGAAAAATTCCAAACTTTTTCTCTAAGACCAACATCACTTTGACCCCAAAACCAGGAGATAGATAGATGATAGATAGATAGATAGATACATGGATAGATAGATAGATAAACAAATAAATAAATACAACACCAAAAATAATTACAGAGCAATATCCCTAATGAACATAAATGCCAAAATTCTCACCAACATACTAGCTAATGGAATCCAACAGTACATTAAAAGGATTATTTACCACAACCAAGTGGGACTTATTACTTGGTTGCAGGGGTGGTTCAACATATGCAAATCAAGCAATCTGATACACCACATTAATAAAAGAAAGGACAAGAACCATGTGATCCTCTCAATAGATGCAGAAAAAGCACTTGACATCCTTTCTTGATAAAAACCCTCTGCAGAGTAAGGATAGAAAAATCAAACCTTAGTATCATAAAAGCCATATATGAAAATTTAACACCAAATATAATTCTTAATGGGGAAGAACTTAGAGCTTTTCCCCTAAGGTCAGGAACATGACAGGGATATCCACTCTTACCACTGCTGTTCAACATAGTACTTGAAGTCCTAGCTTCAGCAATCAAACAACAAAAAGAAATAAAAGGCATCCAAATTGGCAAAGAAGTTGAACTTTCACTCTTCATGGAAAACATGATATTCTATGTAGAAACCTCAGGGACTCCACCAAAAAATTGTTAGAACTGATACACGAATTCAGCAATGTCACAGGATACAAAATCAATCCACAGAATTCAATCGAATTTCTATACACTAAGAATGAGGCAGAAGAAAGAGAAATCAAGGAATTAACCCCATTTTCAATTACACCAAAAAAACATAAGATACCTAAGACTAAACCTAACAAAAGAAGTTAAAGATCTGTACTCTGAAAACTGTATCACATTCATGAATGAAATTGAAGAGGACTCAAGGAAATGGAAAAATATTCCATGCTCATGGATTGGAAGACTAAATATTATTAAAATGTCTAGGCAACCCAGGGCAATCTACACATTCAATGTAATCCCTATCAATATACTGTTGACATTTTTCACACAGCTGGAACAAACAATCCTAAAATTTGTATGGAACTAGAAAAGACCCTGAATAGCCAAAAGAACGTTGAAAAAGAAAACCAAAGCTGGGGCATCACAGTGACAGACATAAAGCTCTATTACAAAGCTATAATCACCAAGACAGTACACTACTGACACAAAAACAGACACATAGATGAATGGAACAGAATAGAAAGCCCAGAAATGGATCTTCAACTCTATGGTCAACAAATCTTCAACAAAGAAGGAAAGAAGAAAGACAATCTCTTCAAAAAATGGTGTTGGGAAAATTGGACAGACACATGCAGAAGATTGAAACTGGACTCTTTTCTTACACCATACACAAAAATAGACTCCAAATGGATGAAAGACCTAAATGTGAAACAAGAATCCATCAAAATACTAGAGAACACAGGCAGCAACCTCTTTGACCTCAGCTGCAGCAACTTCTTTCTAGACACATCTCCAAAGGCAAGGGAAACAAAAGCAAAAATGAACTATTGTGATTTCATCAAGATAAAAAGCTTTTGCACAACAAAAGAAAATATCAACAACACTAAAAGGCAGACTACAGAATGGGAGAAGATATTTGCATATGTCTTATCAGATAAAGAGCTAGTACCCAAAATCTCTAAAGAATTTATCTAACTCAACACTCAAAGAACAAAGAATCCAGTCAAGAAATAGGCAGAAGTCATGAACAGACATTTCTTCAAAGAAAACGTACAAATGACCAACAGACATATGAAAAGGTGCTCAGCATCACTCAGCATTAGGGAAATACAAATGAAAACCACAATAAGATACCACCTCACACCACTCAGAATAGCTAAAATGAACAAGTCAGGAAACAACAGATGTTGTCGATGATGTGCAAAAGGGGAACACTCTTACACTGTTGGTTGGAATGAATCCACTGTTGGTTGTACATCCATGCTAGAAAACAGTATGGAGTTTCCACAAAATTTAAAAATAGAGCTATTTTACCACCCAGCAATTGCACTACGAGGTATTTATCAAGAGTATACAAACATAGTGATTTGAAGGGGCACATGCACCCAATGTTTATAGCAGCAATGTCCACAATAGCCAAAGTATGGAAAGAGTCCTGATGTCTCTCGACAGATGAATGGTTAAAGATAATGTGATATATACATGATATTCATATATATATATGAATATTACTCAGCCATGAAAAAGAATGAAATCTTTTCATTTGCAATGACGTGGATGGACCTATAGAGTATTGTTAATAAAAACATAAGGTATTATTAAGCAAAACAAGTCAGTCAGAAAAAGATAAATACCATATGATTTCATTTATATGTGGAATTTAAGAAACAAAACAGATGCACATGGGGAAGAGAAGGAAAAATAAATTAAGATGAAAATTGAGAGGGAGGCATACCATAAGAGATGCTGAACTCTAGGAAATAAACTGAGGGTTGTTAGAGAGAAGGTGGCTGGGGGTAAGTAATAATTCTGTGATTGGCATGAATGAGCACTGGGTGTCATATGCAACTGATGAATCACTAAGTTATCCCTCTGAAATTAATTTTTAAAAAAGATCAAATACATTATATGTTAATAAAAAAATAAAACGATCAGCTAATATTCTGGCTTCACCAGTTGGACAACAGGCTTTTATGTTCCATTTCAAGAATATGTATGGAAATGCTCATTTTTTCCTTCAATCAAGTCAATGAAAATTTTCCTCATGTTGCTAATGAGAATTCTGTAGATACTTCTAAATGGGTTTTGACATCATCTTTAGGATTAAAAAAAATACACTTAAATGAATGCTGGAAATATTGCAGCAAAAAATAATCAAAACAGAATTTAACATTTGAGTTTAGTAGACATCTCATATTAATAGATTAAAGATTGTATTTTTAAGGTGGATGGGTTATGGACATTGGGGAGGGTTTGTGCTATGGTGAGTGCTGTGAAAGTTGTAAGCCTGATGATTCACAGACCTGTACCCCTAGGACAAATAATAAAATAAAAGATCATATTTTTAAAGTCTTGTTATTAAGAAACTACCAACTTCTGTGAAAATGTTTATTTGAAACAATAGGCAGGACTTCAAAGAACATAGCACCAAGTACAACATAGGTGTATAGGAAGAAAAAATTCCCCTTATTCCCTTCTAGTTTCTTTGGTTGGTCTAATAATTAAATTGACATAAGACAGATTTACAGGAGAAAATTTTAATTTTTACATATGGGGGCCCTAAAGATATGGAGTTCAAAGAAATGAACAAAGTAAGCAGCTTTTAAACTTTTTAGACAAAAAAACAATCAATAGATTTGTGAAGACTTGACAAGATGAAGTTTGGGCTTGAGGTAGTAAATTAGTGAGGAAGGTTTAACAACGTTTGTTTATATAGCCTTCCACACCTTGAAACCTAATCTCTGGTGTTAAGGATGCCTTCTACCCTTCCGGTATAGAGAAAACACCTTCACATGGGAGATTTATTTCCTGCTTTCATGGGGAAAAAGAGGGTCAGAGTATTCTTCTTGCACCAGCTGTTTCTCAAGTAACTTTAAAATAATCAATATGCCAAAGTGGCATATTTTAGAGTGGTTAAATTCTTTTCCCCTTCATAAGCAATCAATCTACTATATGACTCAGTGAATTAAGGATACCTGATTTTAGTGTTTGAAGAATTCATTTAATGGTACTTTACTTCAAATGTGTATAAATATACATTTAGATACACACTGGTAGCATATGTCTGTACAACTGAATTATATATGAACTATAGATAATTCTACTTTTCTCTTCAACTGCATATGTTTCCAAGAAAGCTTAGCTTCTTCCTTCACTTATCTTCCTCTTCAAAGACCAGTTCTCATGCTTTTCCTCCTTCAGATTTGGAATGTTATATAAACTGATCTCCCACTATACCAGGAAATTTTTAAGAGACAGGGACATTTTATTTTGCTTTTAATTGTTATTTCTGCTATAGCATAACACCCTGTGTTTAACCCCATCATTCTGTACTCTAATTTCCCATTTTCTTAGAGAGGGACCACATTCTTGATTTGAAACCTCAAATTCAGCCATTCCAGAACGTCTTTGTTATGTGAGTCAATAAATCCAAACAAAGTTGAAATGGTTTTATGTACCTTTAAACCCAAATTCTGCTCAGAAAATTGATCTTGATATCTAGAAAAGGGATGTTGGAAAGTTACCAATCCCAAAGTGGAACTGAGTGATTGCAATTGGAATGTGGAACTCTTTCCCCCAGCCTGAAAATGGCAAGCTTTATTTTGCACTAGCTTTTTAAACTGCCCCAATTGTATCTTAGGACTCAGACTTTGGGCTTATCAAAGTTTAGGGACTTGATATAAATACCTCAGGACATTCAATTTCATTGACCTATTATTTTTGACCTTGAATAAGGACCTATCAGGTGGATAAAAACCTATCCAAGCTGGTGTGTATGAAAGCAGAGAAGGAAGAAAATAAAAATACTTTCTGCTTATGGGCAACAATACCAAATGGGTGATGGACAGACAATTGTGAACCTTACCAAGTTGGAAGTGCTGTATATTCTACTCCAAACTAAACTTTGTGTGAACAAACTTGGAGAAAGCTGATACAGCAGGAGATAAAACTGATACATATCCCCTAGTTCTCTACCAAAGACCTTAGTTTGTGCATTCCCTGTGTGACAAAGGACACAAGTGCCTGCATTTTAAAGAGTCCAAAATCAACTCTACCTACACCATACCCTAACCTTCTACTACTTGTGCCAAGAAAGAGCAAGATTGAGATGCCATTTAACTCAGGGCTGTGTCAATGAGCAAAACAGCTTAATATGTTGCTTAAAGGCAGAACCTTGGAGACCCACATTCAAGGACTATGACTCAAAGAGATATGTGTCTTAGGCTACCAGTCCATGAAATCAACCAGATGTAAATTGGCAAAAAGCTGATTAAGATTTTAAAACAATTGGATTGATGGTGTGTCTGAAAATAAGCAAAACAGTGGTAAGAAGTGTCAAAAGAAAGAAATGCATTCCAATGCCATGGGTGGAACCCTTTGAATTTCCAGCTAAATGAATGAACATCTTCCTTTATTTTTTAAGCTCGTTGATGTGTTTTTCCATCACTTGTAACTAGGAGTTCTGACTAACACAAGACAAAAGGAAATGGGGAAAATATTAAATTGTACTTAGAAGCTATTATATGCCAGAAACTGCCAGATGTTTTCAATATTCTTATTTAATGTTTACAATAACTTTGCAAGGCACCTAGTATTCCCCCTCCATTTTGTATAAAAGAAATTGAAGTTCAGAGATGTTAGTACATATTAAATGCCCACGGACATAGTATTAGTAAGTGGTGAATTCATGATTTAAACAAGTCGGTGTGATGCTAAAATTCATACTATTTGTACTCTACCACATTCCTCCCCAATAAAATGGAGATCATAATAGTGCTTGCCTCATAGTATTATGGTAAATACTTAGCATGCACATAATATGTGCTAATTAAAGTGAAAAATTTTAAGATAAATAAATAGAAAATTAGTGGATCAAGGGGTTCCTCCTTGACCTGAGAATTCAATATAATCTCTGAATAACATGTTGTTTGATCTTGGCAAATCCTATGATGTCTAATCGCTTTCATTATTTATAATCTATAATCAGAATATGGTTGCATTCACTCACCAGCTTTAAAAAGATTAACTATAATTGCTATGAACTTCTAAGATATAAAGGCTACCTAAAGTCAAAGTAGCTCTTATTGCCTTTTTTGTAGGAAGGCTAAAAAAATTAAAATATGTTTACTGTAACCACATTATTTGGATATTATAATCCCTTTAATGTCCCAAGCTGGGAATTTTAGAATGAATATTATAAACTAAAAAATACTAAATGCATGACATTTATACTGAGATTTCTCACCTAATAAATAAAGCTATGCACATAATTTAAATGTACTGGTATCTCAGCTGGAATCTACTTAAAAATTTAGCAAACTTTGCTTTGTGCAGGGTTTCAAGCTATAAAATAAATTATTCACCATGAGTTAATTATCATCTTCTTGTACCATCATCCCTATTTTTTAAATGATATTCAGAAGATTAAGCAGTCAGGAATTTAATCACAATTTGCATACATTAGCTTTGAAAATAAGTAACAATCTCTAGATCAATGCTTACAAAATCTTCCTGATGAAAGATAACCTTGACACTATAATACAGACAGAAAAATAATTTCCCTATTACAAAAAAAGCTAATGACAACTTTCAATTGCTTGAAGACATTTTAGTTTATTTTAATAAATTGCCTTACAATCCCCTTTCCTATGAAAAGAGGAAAATTATATCTCTAATTCTATGTGGGCCTTTGATTTTTTTTCAGCACATGGAGGATTGGGTTTATATAATTGTCTGAGATCATGCCTCTCTTCTTTTCCCTGAATATACAGGTGCTTGCTCATTAATGAAGCTTCTAAACACAAAACAGTGACTGATGTGCAACCCCCTCCAAATTACTTA
This sequence comes from Ailurus styani, assembly GCA_002007465.1. Lineage (NCBI taxonomy): Eukaryota > Metazoa > Chordata > Mammalia > Carnivora > Ailuridae > Ailurus > Ailurus styani. Next base: position 95,783 of record LNAC01001380.1, on the reverse strand, counting down.
GACTTGAATAGACAAGAAACTACCAGATTATCACAGTAATTATTATTTCCTCCCGGGAGACCCTTTGAAATATAATGACTGGACTTCTGCAAAAACAGTGGAGTAGGAGGATCCTGAGCTCACTTCATTCCACAGACAAACTAAGATAACAGCTAATCTGTGCACCTAACTCTAAAAACACCCTGAAGACTGGAATAACAGACTTTCCACAGTTAATCATAGAGAGGAGGCCACATCAAAAAAGATAGGAAGCGCAGAGATGCTGTCAGCAAACAAACATCCCAAGGAGAGTTACCACAAACAGGAGCAACACCACAAGCAAGAAGAAGGGAGAGGAGCAGACCCCATACCAGAAATATCAGACACAGGGGGCCTTCCCTGAGAAGATTAGTCCTTATAATATTTGGCTTTGAAAACAAGTGGGGCTTAACTTCATGAGTTTTTACAAACAGTGGGGCTTAAATCCAAGTACTTTAAAAATCAAAGCTTTATCTCCAGGAGACCTGGAGGGCAACAGAAAATGGAGCCTGCACCCTTAAAAAGCCAATATAATAAATAACCCCACTGAAATACAGCATAGAAGGCAATTTGAAAAGTATCTGGGGTATATGTGAAGGAGATGTATTTACTAATTTTAGAATGTGTGCTAAAGGGGTAGTGATCTTTAGATTTCTCCAAAGCCAAAATAGCTGACAGGTGCCATTTCTCCCCACATGCCCACACACACACACACACACACACACACACCTAGATAGCCAGACATTTGCAGGAATCATCAAGAACACTCACCACCTATCTTGTTAGCCCTGCATGCCCCACCCCCACATTCTCCTATGGATCCACCCCATCCAACTGGTCCCACACAGCAGATAGTCCTCCAAAGCAACTCTTACACTGACACATGCTGCAATAAACACTGGGAAAAACTGGTGCTATGTTAAAAATGACTCCTGCCTCGGGGAGATGGGAAGATAACCACACACACCAGTATGCCCACAATCCCAGCAGCCAAACTTTATACCTGGCAGCACAGAAAGAGATACCAACTGATCAATTCAACTATAGTCCCTGCAGAGGGACTGAGGGCAGGTAGCTGGTTTGACTGTTGACCACCCAACAAGCCCACAGAAGCTTCAGACAGGGACCAAACCCTGCCTGGTTGAGTGCACAACAAGCAAAGTAGGCCATTGCAGTCTGAACTGAACTGAAAGCAAACATAGCTCAGCCATAATAGAATGCATGCAGCCCACATAAGAGACACCTCTTGAATGACTGGTTCTGGGAACATTGCACTACAGGATACCACAGAGCCTTTTCTTTATAAGGCCACTACTTTCAAATCAGGAGATGTAGATGAGTTTCCTATTACATATTAAAAAACAAACAGAGTTAAATTAAAAAGAGGAGACAGATGGATATGAAAGAACAGGACAAAACCACAGCAAAAGAGCCAAATTAAATGGAGATAAGCAATATGCTTGATAAAGAATTCAAAGTTAATGGTCATAAAGATATTCACTGACTTGAGAAGAGTGGAGGATCTCAATGAGACCCTCAACAAGGAGATAGAAAATATAAAGATGAACTAGTCAGAGATGAAAAAAATCAATAGTTGGAATTTAAAAAAACATACCAGAGAGAATGAAAAGCATATTACAGTGAGCAGATCAGCAACTTGGAAGAACAGGTAAGAGAAAGCAATGAAACTGAACTGCAAAATCAGAAAAGAATAATAAAAATTAAGAATGGGTTAGGAGAACTCAGCAACATTATCGAGCATGATAACATTGGCACAATAGGGATTCTAAGAGGGGAAAAGAAAGATAAAGGAAAGAAAATTTATTAGAAGAAATGATAGCTAAAAATTTCCCTAATATGGGGAAGGAAACACACATGCAGAACAAGGAAGCAAAGAGAGCTCCCAACAAAATTAACCCAAGGAGGTCCACATCAAGACATGTAATAAAATGGCAAAAAAGTACCAATAAAGAGGGAATTTTTAAAGTAGTAAGAGAAATAAAAACATTACATACAAGGAAATACTATAAGGCTATCAGCTGACTTTTCAGCAAAAATTTTGCAGGCCAAAAAACATGATATATTCAAAGTGATGAAAGGAAAAACCTGCAAACAAGAATCTTCTGTCCAGCAAAGCTATCATTCAGAATGGAAAAAGAAATAAAGAGTTTCCCAGATAAATAGAAGTTATAACCAGCCCTACAAGAAACTTTAAAGAGAAAATTCTTCGAGCAGAAAGAAAAGGCCATAAACAGGAGTAAAATAATTATGAAAGGAAAAATTTCACATGTAAAGGCAAAAATATAATAAAGGTAGTAGATTAATCACTTATAAAACCAATATGGAGGTTAAAGCACAGAACAGTAAAATAAATTATATCCACAAATATCAGGCGAGGGATTCATAAAATAAAAGGATATAAAATGACATCATATATATAAAATGTGGGAAAGGAGAGTAAAAATTTAGTTCTTTAAATAAGGGTTCAAATGAGCAATGATGAACTTTATATAGACTGCTATATGCATAAGATGTTATATATAAACCTAATGGTAATTACATATCAAAAATCTATAATAGATACACAAAAAATAAATAGAAAGATATGCAAACATAACAAAAAAGAAAACCATCAAACCACAAGAGAAGTGAGCAAGGGAAGAAAGTAACAGAGAATAACTACAAAAACAACCATAAAACAAATAACAAAATGGAAATGAGGATATACCTATCAATAATTATTTTAAATATAAATGGACTAAATGCCTCAATCAAAAGACAAGGGTGACTGAATGGAGAAAAAAAGCAAGACCCATCTATGCTTCCTACATGACACTAATTTCATACCTAAACATACACTCCGATTGAAAGTGAAGGGATGGAAAAAATTTATCATACAAATACAAAGAGAAAGATGAAATAACAAAACTTATATAGGACAAAATAGACTTTAAAACAGACTGTAATGAGACAAAGTGAAAAAATCTAACAAGAAGATATAACATTTGTAAATATCGATGCATGAAACATGGGAGCACTCAAATACATAAAGCAACAATTAACATAACAGAAGAAATTTACAGTAGTACAGTAATAGCAGAGGATTTTGCCACCCCACTTATATCAGTGGATAGATCATTCAGAAAAAAAAATCAAGAAGAAAACAGTGACTTTGAATGACACATTAGACCAGATGGATATAACAGAAATACACAGAACATTCCATCCTAAAATAACAGAATACACATCCTTTTCAAGTGCACAAGGAACATACACCAGGAGAGATCACATGTTAGGACAAAAAACAAGTCTCAATAAATTCAAAATATTGAAATCATATCATGCATCTTTTCCAACCACAATGGTGTGAAACTGGAAATAGATCACAAGAAAAATCTGGAAAGAACACAAATACATGGAAAATATGTGGAGGTTAAACAACACACTACAAAACATGAATGGGTCAACCAAGAAATGAAAGAGGAAATAAAAAATACATAAAGAAAAAAATGAAAATGAAAACACAATAGTGAAAAAATTTGGGATGAAAAAATCTATTCTAACAAGAAACATTACACAAAAACAGGGCTATCTCAAGAAGAAAGAAAAAATCTTAAAGAAACAACCTAACTTTACATCTAAAAGAGCTAGAAAAAGAACAAAGCCCAAAGTAGAAGAGAACAAATAATAAAGATTAGAACAGAAATAAATGAAAGGGGGACTAAAAAACAATAAAACATATCAATAAAACTAGGAGTTGGTTCTTTGAAAAGTTCAAAAAATGTATAAATCTTTATCCAGATTCATCAAGAAAAAGAGAAAGAGAGGACTCAAATAAAATAAGAAATGAAGGAGGAGTAATAACAACCAACACCACAGAAACACAAAGGATTAGGAGAAGAGGGAAGATGGCAGAATAGGAGACCTTCATTTCAATCCAGCTGGAAATCTATCAAATCATTCTGAACACCTGTAAATTCAATCTGAGATATAAGAATTGCTGCAATTCTACAAATAGAAAACCAACCACTTTTTGCAAGGTAGGAGGTGGGAGATGTGAATTTAAGGGGATATATCAGAAGATAAACCATGAGGGGAGAGTATCCAGAAGCTGGTTGCTGGCAAATGGTATAACAGTGGAGCAAAAAATCAGAATTTTTAGAAGTCTGCTCCTATGAGGGATATCACTGCCTCAAAGGTGTTCAGGTGGTGAAGAGGGGCAGATTCCAAGGTGGGACAGTGTGATCTCAGGATCCCTGGGGAAAAAGCAGGGGTGCCTGAATGCAGCAGAGTTCCCAAGCATTGGAAGGGAAAGCCAGCTACAATCAGTAAGCCTGGGAGTAGGCTCAGCTTGATGTGACCATAGACTGTGAACCACAACATGATCAGGCGACCACTCTCTAAGCAGGGGCCCAGCAAGCTGCAGAAACCCAGTGAGACCCTCTACCTTCCCCCCAGGAGAAGCGGCATTGATGCATGCAAGATCCAGCAATTGCTCCAAGAGCAGGGGTCCAGCAAGCAATAGAGCCACAGTGAGACCTCCCCTCCTTCCCCCAGGAGGATAGGGTTGGAGGTGCCCTGCAGAAATCTGAAGAGTTTGGCTCACGTGAAAGTGATTGACTGTTATTCCCTGATAGTGTCCTGAAGAGTAAGGGCCATGATCTTTCTCTCCAGGGCTGGAAATCAGGGCAAAGCCATTTTTATTTTTAATTTTTCATCTTCTAAAGCTCTGTGGAAAGCCTTCAGGGAACAAAAGTCAACCTGAAGTCAACAACAGAGCAACCTGAAGCAGCTTAAACTGAGCCCAGCCCCCTGACAAGGGGCAGTGCAACTCTGCCCAAACACCCCTGAGAATCAGTGCAACTCTCCCATCCCAAGAAGACCAGCAGAGCCATCAGCTAATACCAAGTTTACAGATCACACAGAACTGAAAAACTCCTATGCTAGAGGAAAATACTATATAGAATTCCAGATTTTATTTCTCATGACTCTTTAGTTTTTCAGTTTAAAATTTTCATTTTCTTTTTTCCTTTTCAAGTAGTTTCTTATCTTATCAACTTTTTAAGTCTTTTATTTTTCACTTTTACATTACATTTTATAGATACTTTCTTCACTTTTAGCTTCCTTTCATTTATTCAAGTATATTTTTAATATATACATACATATATATACATATACATATTTTTTTTTACTTTTCTTACAGTTTTGGAATCTGGTGTCTTCTAACAAACAGACCAAAATCCAAAATACAAACAGAGTATCACCCTGTTTTGTCCACCTGTTAGATTATATTCTCTCTTCTTTCACTTTTCTTTCTTTTTTGGCTTCTGATCTCTTCCCATTTGTCTAGTGTATATTTTGCTGGGATTGCAGTTGATATTTTTTACTTGTTCTCTTGTTCATCTAGTCTATTCTGAACAAAATTAGTAGGAGAATTTCACCCCAAGAGAAAGAAAGGAGGTAGTATTAATATCCAAAGAGTTAATCGCTAGGGACATAAGTAAGATGTTGGACATAAAATTCCAAATAATGGTTATAAGGATACTAGCAGGACTTGAAAAAATCATAAAAGACACTAGAGAATCCCTTGTGCAGACATAAAAGTACTAAAATCTAATTAGGCCAAAATTAAAAATGGTTTAACTAAGATGCAGTCTAAAATGGACTCTCTAATGGCTAGGGTAAATGAGGCAGAAGACAGAGTCAGTGACATAGAAGACAAAATGACGGAAAGTCAGGAAGCTGAGGGAAAGAGAAGAAAAACAACTACTGGATCATGAGGGGAGGATTTGAGAAATCAGGGATACAATAAAGTGAAACAATATTAACATAATTCGGGTCCCAGAGGAAGACCAAAGAGAGAGAGAGGGACAGGAGGTGCATTTGAGCAAATCATAGCTTAAAACTTCCCTAATCTGGGGAAGGAAACAGACATTCAACTACAAGAGGTAGAGAAAAGTCTCCTCAAAATCAATAAAGATGGATCATCACACTGACATATAATAGTGAATCTTGCAAATTTCAGAGATAAAAAGAAAATTCTGAAAGCAGCTCAGGACAAGAGGTCCTTACTTTACAAGGTACAAACATTAGAATGGCAGCCCACTTACCCACAGAGACCTGGAAGGCCAGAAAGTACTGGCATGATATATTCAGGGTGCTAAATGAGAAGAATATGTAACCAAGAATGCATTATCCAGCAAGGATGTCATTCAAAATAGAAGGACAGATAAGCTTCCAGGACAAACAGAAACTAAAAGAACTTGTGATCACTAAACCAGCCCTGAAAGAAATATTAAAGAGGATCCTTTAAGTGAAGAGACAACCCAAAAGTACCATAGACCAGAAAGAAACAGGGACTTTACAAGCAATGCAATGGCACTAAATTCATATCTTTCAATAGTTCCTCTGAATATAAATGGTCTAAATGCCCCAATCAACAGGTACAGGGTATCAGATTGGATTAAAAAAATCAGGACTTATCTATATGCTGTCTACAAAAGACTCATTTTAGACCTAAAGACACCTCTAGACTGAAAGTGAGGGGAGAGAGAAAAAATTTTCATCCTAGTGGGCATGAAGAGAAAGCTGGAGTAGCAATCCTTACATCATACATAGTAGATTTTAAAACAAAGACTGTAGTAAGGGATGAAGAAGGACACTATATCATACTTAAAGGGCCTATTCAATGAGAAGTTCTAAAAATTATAAATAGTTATGGGGGCAGCCAATGATATCCACCAATTAATGACCAAATTAAAGAAACACATTGATAATAATGCAATCATAGGTGGGGACTTCAACCCCCTCCCCCCACTCATAGCAATGGACATATCATCTAAGCAGAAGTTCAACAATGAAACAGGGATTTGAACGACACACTGGACAGAAGTCCACATATATACAGAACATTGCATCCTAAAGCAACAGAATACACATTCTTCTCAAGTGCACATGGAACATTGTCCAGAATAGATCACATACTGGATCACAAATCAGGTCTCAACTGGCAACAAAACACTGGGATTATTCCCAAAATATTTTCAGACCACAATGCTTTGAAACTTGAACTCAATCTCAAGAGGAAATTTGGAAGGAACTCAAATAATTGGAGGTTAAATAACATCCTACTAAAGAATAAATACATCAACCAGGAAATTAAAGAAGAATTTTTAAAATTGCTGGAAACAAAAAAAAAGGAAAACAGAACTTTTCAAAAGCTTTGGGGTGCAGCAAAGGCAGTCCTAAGAGGGAGGTACATAGCAATTCAAGCTTTCCACAGGAAACAAGAAAAGGCTCAAATACATAACCTAACCATACACCTACAGAAATTGGAGAAAGAATAGCAAATAAAGCTTAAACCAAGCAGGGTACAAGAAATAATGAATATCAAAGCAAAAACCAATTAAATAGAAACCAAAAGAACAGTAGAACAGATTAATGAAACTAAAAGCTGATTCTTTGAAGGAATTAATAAGATTGATAAATCCCTAGCCAGACCCATCAAAAAGAAGAAAGGACACAAATTAATAAAATCATGAATGAAAAAGGAAAGATCACGACCAACACCAGGAAACACAAAGAAATATAAAAACACATTATGACCAAATATATGCCAAGAAATCAGGTGACCTGAAAGAAATAGATGCATTCCTAGACACACAAACTACCAAAACTAAAACAGGAAGAAATAGAAAACCTGAACAGACCCAAAATGAGCAAATACATTGAATCAGTAATCAAAAATCTCCCAACAGGGGCAGAAGGGTGGCTCAGTCAGTTAAGCACCTGCCTTCAGCTCAGGTCATGAGCCCAGGGTCCTGGGGTTAAGCACTGCATCAGGCACCCTGCTCAATGGGGAGTCTGCTTCTCCCTCTTCCTCTGCCACTCCCTCTGTACTCGCGCTCTCTCTCGCTCTCTCTCTCTCTCTCTCTCTCAAATAAAAAAATAAAATCCTTTAAAAAAAATTCCGAACAAAGAAGAGTCCACTGCCAGACGGCTTCCCAGGGGAGTTCTACCAAGCATTCAGAGAAGAACTAATATCTATTCTTTTGAAGCAGTTTCAAAAAACAGAAATGGAAGGGAAACTTCCAAACTCGTTCTATGAGGCCAGCATGACCTTGATCCCAAAGCCAAAGACCCCATCAAAAAAGAGAATTAAATACCAATATCCTGGATGAACATGGATGCCAAAATTCTCGACAAGATACTGGCCAATAAGATCCAACAGTACATTAAGCAGATTATTCACCACAACCAAATGGGATTTATTCCTGGGCTACAAGTGTGCTTCAACATCCACAAATCAATCAACATGATACATTACATTAACAAAAGAAAGGATAAGAACCATATGATCCTTTCAATTGATGCAGAAAAAACATTTGACAAAATATAGCATCTTTTCGTGATTAAAACTCCCCACAAAGTAGGGATATAGGGAACATATCTCAATATCATTAAACCCAACCACAGAAAGCCCACACCGAATACCATTCTCAATAGGGAAAAACTTAGAGATATTCCCCTAAGGTCAGTCCATTCACACCACTGTTTTTCAACATAGTACTGGAAGTCCTAGCCTCACCAAAGAGACAACAAAAATAAATAAAAGGCAGCTGAACTGCCAAAGAAGAAGTTAAACTCTCGCTCTCCACAGATGATAAGGCACTTTAGGTGGAAAATCCAAAAGACCCCTCCCCAAAACTTCTAGAACTCATACATCAATTCAGCAATGTGTCAGGATATAAAATCAATACACTCAAAATGGTTGCATTGTTATACACTAATGACGAGACAGAAGAAAGAGAAATTAAGGAATCATTCCATGTACAATTGCACCAAAAACTGTAAGATACCCAGGAATACACCTAACCAAAAAGGTATTAGATCTGTGCTCTAAAAACTACATAATACTTACGAAAGAAATTGTGGAAGACACAAAGAAATGGAAAAGCATTGGATCCATGCTCATGGATTAGACAATAAATATTGTTAAAAGGTCTATGCTACCCAGAGCAATCTACTCATTCAGTGCAATCCTTATCAAAATACCATTGACATTTTTCAGAGCTAGAACAAACAATCCTAAAATTTGTATGGAACCAGAAAAGACCCTGAATAGTCAGGGGAATGTTGAAATAGAAAACCAAAACTGGTGGCATCATAGTGCTGGACTTCATGCTATACTACAAAGATGTAATCATCAAGACAGGATGTTATTGTCACAAAAACAGGCATGTAGATCACTGGAACAGAAGAGAGAGCCCAGGGCACCTGGGTGGCTCAGTGGGTTAAAGCCTCTGCCTTCGGATCAGGTCATGATCTCAGGGTCCTGGGATCGAGGCCCACATTGGGCTCTCTGCTCAGCAGGGAGCCTGCTTCCTCCTCTCTCTCTTCCTGCCTCTCTGCCTACTTGTAATCTCTCTCTCTCTCTCTGTCATATAAATAAATAAAAAATCTAAAAAAAAAAAGGAGAGAGAGCCCATAAATGGACCCTCATCTCTACAGTCGGCTAATCTTGGACAGAGAAGGAAACAACATACAATGGAAAAAAGATAGCCTTCAACAAATGGTATTGTGAAAATTGGACAGCTGCATGCAGAAGAATGAATACCCAGAAAGGACCATTTCTTTATACCATACACAAAGATAGACTCAAAATGGATGAAAGACCTTAATGTGAGACAGGAATCCATCAAAATCCTTGAGAACACAGGCAGCAACCTCTTAGACCTCGGCCACATAACTTCTTGCTAGACATGTCTCCAAAGTCAAGGGGAAAAAAGCAAAAATGATCTATTGGGACTTCATCAAGATAAAAAGCTCTGCACAGCAAAGGAAACAGTCAACGAAACTAAAGGCAACCTATAGAATTTCAGATAAAGTGCTAGTATTCAAGATCTATAGAACTTCTGAAACTCAACACCCAAAAAACAAAGAATCCAGTCAAGAAATAGTCAGAAGGCATGAACAGACATTTCTTCAAAAAAAAACATACAAATGTCTAACAGACACATTAAAATATGCTCATCATCATTCATCATCTGGAAAATATAAGTTAAAACCACAATGAGATATCACCTCACACCAGTCAGAATGGCTAAAATGAACAAGTCAGGAAACAACAGATGTTGTCCATGATGTAGAAAAGGGGAAACCTCTTACATTGTTGGTGAGAATGCAAGCTGGTACAGCCACTCTGGAAAATAGTATGGAGGTTCCTCAAGACACTGAAAATAGAGCTACCCTTCAACCCAGAAATTATACTACTAGGGATTTACCCAAAAGATACAAATATAGTGATCTGAAAGGGCACAGGCACCCCAATGTTTATAGCAACAATGTCCATAATAGCCAAACTGTGAAAAGAGCCAAGATGTCCATTAAAAAATGAATAAATAAAGATGTGGTATACACACACACACACACATATACATATATAAAGAATATATATATATATATATATATATATATATATATATATAGGGGTCTATATATAGAGAGAGAGAGAGAATAGGATATTATTCAGCCATCAGAAAGGATGAAATCTCATTTACACTGACATGGATGGAACTGGAAGGATTTTGCTGAGCAAAATAAGTCAATCAGAGAAAGACCATTATCATATGGCTTCACTCATATAAGGAGTATAAGAAACCGCACAGAGGATCATAGGGGAAGAGAGGGAAAACCTGAATGAGAAGACATCAGAGAGGGAGACAAACCATGAGAGACTGTTAACTATGGGAAAGAAACTGGGGGTTGGTGGGGGAAAGTGGGGGAGATGGGTAACTGGGTAATGGGCGTTAATGAAGACACGTGATGTGATGAGCACTGGGTAGTATATGCAACTGATGAATTACTGAACTCTACATCTGATACTAATGATGTTCTATATATTGGCTTATTGAATTGACAAAAAAAACCCACAAAAGATTATAAGAGAATATTATGAAAAATTATATAAAAAGAGACCAGACAAGCTAGAAGAAATGAATAGATTCCTAGAAACGTATAATCTTCCAAAACTGAATCAGGAAAAAATAGAAAATTTGAAGAGATAGATTACTAACCATGAAATTAAATCAGTAATTTAAAAATTCCCAATAAACAAAGCACCAGAAACAGTTGTCTTCAAAGAGGCATTCTACCAAACATTTAAAGAAGAGTTAAAAGTTATTCTTCGCAAATTACTTCAAAAAATATAAAAGGAGGGAGAGCTTTCAAATTCATTCTACAATGCCAGCATTACCCTAATACCAAAATCAGATAAAGGCACTACAAAAAAAAAAGAAAACTACAAGCCAATATATTTGATGAAAATAGATGCAAAAATCCTCAACAAAATATTAGCAAATAAATTCGAATAATACATTAAAAAATCATTCACCATGATCATGTGGGATTTATCCCAGGGATAAAAGGGTGGTTCAACATTCACAAATAAATCAATGTGATACATCATATTAACAATAAAAAGGGTAAAAATCAGATGATCATCTCATTAGATGCAGAAAAAGTATTTGAAAAAGTACAACATCCATTCATGATAGAAACTCCCAACAAAGTAGGTTAAGAAGGAGCATACCTCAGCGAAATAAAAGCTATATATGAAAAACCCATAGTTATCATCATCCTCAGTGGGGAAAACCAAGAGCTTTTCCTCTAAGATCATGAAGACAAGAATGTCAACTCTCCCCATCTTTATTCAACATAGGACTAGAAGTCCTAGCTACAGCAATCAGACCAGAAAAATAAAAGACATCCAAATTGGGGAAGAAGATGTAAAACTTTCACTTTTGCAGATAGCATATTGCTATACACAGAAAATCCAAAAGACCCCACCAAAACACTACTAGAATGGATAAATGAATCCAGTTAAGTCACAAGATACAAAATTAATATACTGATAGCTTTTTCACTTCTATACACTAATAATGAAGTAGAAGAAAGTGAAAGTAAGAAAATAATCACATTGATAATTGCACCAGAAATAATACAATACCTGGGAACAAAGTTAACCAAGGAGCTAAAAGATCTGTACTCTGAAATACTTAAACATTGATGAAAGAAATTGAAGATGACACAGACAAATGGAAAGATATTCCATGCTAATGGAATGGAAGACCCAATATTGGTAAAATATCCATACGACACAAAGCAGTTTACAGATTTAGTTCAATCCCTATCAAAGTGCAAACAGCATTTCTCACAGAACTAGAATAAGTAATACTAAAATTTGTATGGAACCACAAAAGACCCTGAATAACCAAAGCCATGTTAAAAAAATAACAAAGCTAGAGCTATCACTATCTCAGAGTTAAAAATACTCTATAAAGCTATAGTTGTCATAACAACATGGTGCTGGAAGAAAAAAAGACACATAAAGCAATACAACAGAATAAAAATTTCAAAAAATAAATTCACATTTATATGGTCAATTAATCTATGACTATGACCAAGGAGACAAGAATATACAATAGGGAAAAGACAGTCACTTCAACGTGGTGCTGGGAAAACTGGAAAGATACATGCAAAAGATTGAAAATGGACTACTTTCTTATACCATCTACAAAAATAAACTCAAAATGGATTAAATACCTAAATGTGAGACCTGAAACCATGAAACTCCCAGAAGAAAACATAAGCAATAATTTCTTTGAAGTCAATAATACAAACATTTTTATAGGTATGTCTCCTCAGTTAAAGGAAACAAAAGCAAAATTAAACTATTGAGCCTACACCAACGTAAAAAGCTTTTTCACAGTGAAAGAAACCATCCACAAAGCAAAAAGGCATCCTAATGAATGGGAGAAATCATTGCAAATTATATATCCATTGAGAGGATTATATCCAAAACATACAAAGAACTTATAGAACTCAACAGCAAAAAACCCTCAAATAATCCATTAAAAATCGGGCAGAAGATCCTGAATAGACATTTTTCCAATGAAAACATGCAGATGGCAAACAAACACATGAAAAGATGCTCAACATCACTAACCATAAGGGAAATACACATCAAAATTACCAGTAGTTATCACCCTAAAAAAAAAAAGATATCACTTTACACCTGTCAGGATGGCTAGAATCAAAAAGACAAGAAATATAAGTTGTTGGTGAGGATGAGGAGAAAAAGCAACCTTTGCATAATATTGGGAATGCAAATTGGTGCACCCACTGTGGAAAACAGTATGGAGATTCCTCAAAACATTAAAAAGAAAATTACAATATGATCCAGTAATTCCACTACTGGGTATTTACCCAGAGGAAACGAAAATATTAATTCAAAAATATATATGCATCCCTATGTTTAATGCAGTATTATTTACAATAGCCAAGATATGGAAGAAACCTAAGTGTGCATTGATAGAAGAATAGATAAAAAAGTTGTGATAGATCGATAGATAGATAGATGTATATATAGATGTAATTATATATATATATATCACAATGGAATATACATATACAATATATACAATAGAATATATATAATGCAATATTAATCAGCTATGAGAAAGAATGAGATCTTGTCATTTGCAAAAATATGGATGAAACTGTGGGCTGTAATGCTAAGTGAAATAAGTCAGAGAAAGACAAATATCATATGATTTCACTTATATATGGAATTTAAGAAACAAAACAAATGAACAATGAAACAAAAGAGATAAACAAAAAACCTCAAACTGTTAAATGCAGAGAACAAACTGGTGGATGCCAAAGGGGTAGTTGGTGAGGAAACAGCTAAAATAGATAAAGGGGATTAGGAATATAGTTGTGATGAGCACTTAATAATGTACAGAAAATTTTTAAGGTTTAATGAGTTTTATTTATCTTATTATGTTAGTCATCATACAGTACATCATTAGTTTTTGATGTAGTGGCCCCTATTCATTATTTGCATATAACACACACTGATCCGTGCAATCCATGCCCTCCTTAATACCCATCACTAAGCTCACCCATCTCCCCAAACCCCTCCCTTCTAAAACTCTCAGTTTGTTTCGTGGAGTCCATAGTCTTTCGTGGATCATCTCCCCCTCTGATTCCCCCCTCTCTTCATTTTCCCTTTCCTTCTCCTAATGTCCTCCTTGCTATTCCTTATGTTATACAAATAAATGAAACCATGTGGTAATTGACATTCCCTGTTTGACATATTTCACTTACCATAATCTCCTCCAGTCCCATCCATGTTGATGCAAAAGTTGGGTATTCATCCTTTCTAATGGCTCTGAGTAATATTCCATTGTGTATATGGACCACATCTTCTTTATCCATTCATCTGCTGAAGGACATATAGGCTCTTTCCACAGCTTGGCTATTGTGGACATTTCTGCTATGAACATTGGGGTGCATGTGGCTCTTTATCCACTACATCTGTGTCTTTGAGGTAAATACCCAGTAGCACAATTGCTGGGTTATAGGGTAGCACTATTTTTTATTTTTTGAGGAAATGCCACAATGTTTTCCACAGGGACTACACCAACTTGCATTTCCACTAACAGTGTAAGAGGGTCCCCCTTTCTCCACAGCCTCTCCAACGTTTGTTGTTTCTTTCTTTGTCAATTTTTGACATTCTAACTGGCATAAGCATCTAACTGGCATTCTAACTGCCATAAGGTGGTTTTGATTTGAATTTCCCTGATGACTAATGATGACGGACATTTTTTCATGTGTCTGCTGGTCATTTGTATGTCTTCATTGGAGAAGTGTCGGTTCATGTCTTCTGCACATTTTTTGACTAGATTATTTGGGGGGGGTGTTGAGTTTGAGAAGTTCTTTATAGATCTTGGATATCAGCCCTTTGTCTGTACTGTCATTGCAAATAACTTCTCCCATTCTGAGGATTGCCTCTTTGTTTTGTTGACTATTTCCTTTGCTGTGCAGAAGCTTTTTATCTTGCTGAAGTCCCAAAAGTTCATTTTTGCTTTTGTTTCCCTTGCCTTTGGAGATGTGTCTTGAAAGAAGTTGGTGAGGCTGATGTCAAAGAGGTTACTGCCTATGTTCTCCTCTAGGGTTTTGATAGATTCCTGTCTCACATTGAGGCCGTTCATCCATTTTGAGTTTATATTTCCGTATGGTGTAAGGGAATGGTTGAGTTTCGTTCTTCTATATATAGCTGTCCAATTTTTCCAGCACCATTTATTGAAGAGACTGTCATTTTTCCATTGGATATTTTTTCCTGCTTTGTCGAAGATTATTTGAACATAGAGTTCAGGGTCCATATATGGACTCTCTATTCAATTCCATTGGTCTATGTGTCTGTTTTTGTGCCAGTACCATGCTCTCTTGGTGACCAGAGCTTTTTAATATAGCTTGAAATCAGGCAACGTGATGCCCCCAGCTTTGTTTTTCTTTTTCAACATTTCCTTGGTGATTTGGGGTCTTTTCTGGATCCATACAAACTTTAGGATTTTTTATTCCAGCACTTTGAAAAATGACAGTGGTATTTTGATTGGGATGGCATTGAAAGATATATTGCTCTGGGCAGCATAGACAATTTAACAATGTTTATTCTTCCGATCCATGAGCATGGAAAGTTTTTCCATCTTTTTATGTCTTTGATTTCTTTCATGAGTGTTCTGTAGTTCCTAGAGTATAGATCTTTTACCTCTTTAATTAGGTTTCTTCTAAGGTATCTTATGATTTTTGGTGCTATTGTAAATAAAATCTATTCTCTAATTTCTCTTTCTAGAGTTACACTGCTAGTGTATAAGAAAGCAACTGATATACGTGCATTGATTTTGTGACCTGCCACCTTACTGAATTGCTGTATGAGTTCTAGTAATTTGGGGGTGGAGTCTATTGGTTTTTCCACATAAAGTATCATGTCATCTGAGAAGAGAGAAAGTTTGACTTCTTCTTTGCCAATTTGAATATATTTTCTTTCTTTTTATTTTCTAATTGCTCTTTCTAAGACTTCTAGTACTATGTTGAACAATAGTTCTGAGAGTGGCATCCTTGTCATGTTCCTGATCTTAAAGGAAAGGCTCTCAGCTTTTCCCCATTAAGAATGATATTCACTGTGGGTTTTTCCTAGATAAATTTTGTGAAATTGAAAAATGTTCCCTCCATCCTTATACTCTGAAGAGTTTTGATCAGGAAAGAATACTGATTTTGTCAAATGTTTTTTTTTTTTACATCATTTCAGTGGACGATGTGTTTCATCTCTTTTCAATTTATGTGTTTTATCACATTGATTGATTTGCAAATGTTGAACCAAACTTGCATCCCAGGGATAAATCCCACCTGGTCATAGTGGAAAATCCTTTTAATGTACTATTGGATCCTATTGGCTAGGATAATGTTGAGAATTTTAACATCCATATTCATCAGGGATATTGTTCTGAAATTCTCCTTTTTCATGGTGTCTTTGCCTGGTTTTGAGATCAAGGTAATATTGGCCTCATAGAATGTGTCTGGAGGTTTTCCTTCTGTTTCTAGATTTTGAAACAGTTTTCAGGAGAATAGGTATTATTTCTTCTTTGAAAGTTTGGTAGAATTCCCCAGGGAATCTGTCAGGTCCTGGACTCCTGTTTTTTGCTTCAATCTCGTTCCTAGATATTGGCCTATTCAGGTTGTCAATTTCTTCCTGTTTCAGTCCTGGTAGTTTATAGGTTTTGATGAATGCATACATTTCTTTCAATTTGCTTAATTTATTGGTATATAGTTGTTAATTATAATTTCTGGGAATTGTTTTTATTTATTTGGTGTTAATCATGAACTCTCCCCTTTCATTCATATTTTTTTTTAATTTGGGTCCTTTCTCTTTTCTTTTGGATAAGTTTGGCCATTGGTGTATCAATCTTATTAATTCTTTCAAAGAACAAGCTTCTAGTTTCATTGGTGTGTTCTACTGTATTTCTGGCTTCTAATTCAATGATCTCTGCTCTAATTTTAATGATTTCCTTTCTCATGCGTGGGTTAGGTTTAATTTATTCTTGATTCTCCAAAACTTTAAGGTATAAATATAGTTTGTGTATTCAGGATTTTTCTATTATTTTGCATGAGGCTTAGATGGCTATGTATTTCCCCCCAGGACCAACTTTGCCATATCCCACAGGTTTTGGACTGATGTATCTTCTTTCTCATTGGTTTCCATGAATTCTTTAAGTTCTTCTTTGATTTCCTGGTTGACCCAAACATTCTTGAGCAGGGTGGTCTCTAGTTTCCAAGTGTTTGAATTCTGTCAAACTTTTTCTTGTGATTGAGTTCCAGTTTCAAAGCACTGTGGTCTGAGAATAAGCAGAGAATAATCTCAATCTTTTGGTATCAATTGAGACTTGATTGGTGACCTAGTATGTGGTCTAGTCTGGAGAAAGTTCCATGTGCGTTGGAGAAGAATGACTATTCTGTTGTTTTAGGGTGGAATGTTCTGTACATATCTATGAGGTCCATCTGGTCCAGTGTGTCATTCAAAACTCTTGTTTCTTTTTTTATTTTCTGCTTAGATGATATGTCTATTGCTGAGGATGGAGTGTTGGGGTCTTCTACTATTAACGTATTGTTTTCAATATGTCTCTTTATTTTGCTAAACAGTTGGCTTATGTAGTTGGCTGCTCCTATGTTGGGGGCATAGATACTAACAATTGTTAGATCATATTGTTGGATAGACACTTTAAGAATGATATAGCGTCCTTCTGTATCTCTAACTACAGTCTTTAGCTTAAAATCTAATTTGTCTGATATAAGAATTGTTACCCCAGCTTTCTTTTTAGGTCTGTTGGCATGAAAGATGGTTATCCATCCCTTCGCTTTCAGTCTGGATCTATCTTTAGGTTCAAATTGAGTCTCTTAGGGGTGCCTGGGTGGCTCAGTGGGTTAAAGCCTCTGCCTTCGGCTCAGGTCATGATCTCAGGGTCCTGAGATCGAGGCCCACATCGGGCTCTCTGCTCAGCAGGGAGCCTGCTTCCTCCTCTCTGTCTGCCTACCTCTCTGCCTACTTGTAATCTCTCTCCCTGTGTGTCAAATAAATAAATAAAATCTCTTTAAAAAATGAGTCTCTTTTAGACATCATATGGATCACTTCTGTGTCTTTATCCAATCTGAAACCCTGTGCCATTTTATGGTAACATTTAGGCCATTCAGGTTGGAAGTGATTATTGAAGGAAATTATTTTATTGTCATGTTGCCTGTGAAGTCCTTGTTTCTATAGATTGTCTCTGTATATTTCTGTTCTATATCACTCTTGGGGGTCTTTATCCTTTTATAGAATCCCCCTTAATATTTCTTGTAGGGCCATATTAGTGGTCACATATTCTTTCAGTCTCTGCTGTTCCCGGAAGCTCCCTATCACTCCATCCATTCTGAATGACAGCCATACCAGATAAGAATTCTTGGCTGCCTGTTCTTCTCATTTAGTATCCTGAATATATCTTGCCAGGCCTTTCTGGCTTGCCAGGTCTCTGTGGACAGGTCTGACATTATTCTGATGTTCCTCCATTTGTACATAAGGAATTTCTTTTCCTTAGCTGCCCTTGAAATGGTTTCCTTGGTTCTAAGATTTGCAAGTTTTACTATTACATGACGGGGCATTGGTCTGGTCCCCTGGATCTTGGGAGGGGTCCTCTCTGCCCCTAGGACATGAATGTTTGTTTCATTCCCCAGATTAGGGAAGTTCTCAGCTACAATTTGCTCAAATACATCTTCTAGCCCTCTCTCAATTTCTACCCCCTCAGGGATCCCAATAATTCTGAGACTGGAACAACTCATGGAGTCATTTATTTCTCTATTCTGTTTTCATGGATTTTGATCTGTTTGTTCCAGGTCTCCTCCTGTTCTTTTTCGTCTATCGGTTTTTTTCTAGATCACTAATTAGTTCTTCTGCCTCATTTACCCTAGCTGTTAGAGTATCTAGATTAGATTGGATCTCATTGATAACATTTTTAAGTTCCACCAGATCAGCTCTCATTTCTGCCATTAGAGAATCTATGTTGCCATTAATAGTTTTCTCCAGCCTGGCTATTGTCTTCATAACTGCTATTTCTGACATCTTGCTTATATACATATCCATTAGGTCTGCAGGAGAAGCCATTGTCTGTGGGTCTTTTCTTTGTTGGGAGTTCCTCTTCCTAAACATTCTTTTGAGTTGTGGTTGAGGGAATGTACAACTGAAAATATCAACCACAATCCAGGCAAGGTGCACCATCTCAGGATGATTTTGAGGGTGTTCAGAGTGGCTTGGTATATTTCTAGCTAAATTCAGGAGACCAGTTGAAATGGAGTCCCCCACTCCTCCAACATCTTTAGGAATTCTCATATTTAGTTTAATAATAGACTGTGTTTTGCTCTAATATTTCTTCCTACACAGAAATATATGTAACTTAACATACTGAGAAACTTTACAGAATTAAACCACTTAGTTTTATAGGCATATTTATTTTGTTGTTGAACATGTTACAGGTCACAATCAAATCTAATTCTTATAATTTATCACTTAACCCAACAAATGTGTTTAATGAAAACTTATTACAAATTTAAGTTATTAGTGTCTGAAGACTATTTAATATTTGCTTGTTTACATTGTATACTTTATCTTAGCATTGACATAATCTGTTTACTCTGTCAAAATCAAAACATTTGCTATAATTCTAACCAGTGTCCAGAAATCAAAGGATGAGTTTTTTAGTATTTTTTTCCTTTTAAAAGACTCAGAGAATAATGACTGGAGAGGAAGAGAAGAAAACTAAATCAAAGTTTTAAATTTTTTTAAGCTATATATTCCCATTTCTTGACAGACAAATTGACAATAAATAACATTTCCATGCTGCGATCAATAGAAATGTAGATATTTGAGTTTTACTATTTTTCCCACTTGCCTTTAAAAATAAATATAGCTTGCCAATGACTTCACTACACACATCACTTCAAGGTAAACATAATAGAAATCTACTTGATTGGCACATTGCATTGGCATGTTCTTTATGGTTAGTAAAAGATGAGATTAAATTAAAGAACTTACTTATTTATAGGAACTCAATTAGACTCTTCTCTGGTATTTTCCTGAATCATATCCACTGCTACATCTTGAGTCAAAATTCTCATATACTCCCTTGGCACGGAGGTAAAGGGAGATTTCTCTGGCCTTCTTTTTGATCTTCCTCTTCAAGCGAGTTAAAAATCCAACCCATGATTCTTAACAAAGATAGCTTTATATATATATATATATAAATTGCTAGAATACCCAAATGTTGCCAAGTTCTCCAATCTTCTGAAGCTACACTTTCATGTGATATCCAACTGCAAAATTATGTAAATCACATTATTCACACAATAAGAAGTCCAAAACCTTCCCTAAAATCTGAGGATTCCTGGGGTGAGGGTTGGTGACCAGAGAGGTGAAATTTCACCCCAAAATATTGTCCCCTTATTTCTCAATTCCCCTCTCATCATATGTCTGAAACCTGCTCGTTTTTTAACCCCCATTTTGCAGCCCTCCATTCTCTTACCCTTCTAAATAGCACTCTTCCTTGATTTCCCTAAGTGCCGCTGACATGTTCAAGGAGGCCAGGAATCAAACCAATCCAAAATCAGGTGTGAAATTAAAAAATCAAACAGAAGAGATGTCAAACCAGAAGCTCAAAAGTGACAATGAAGACAGAGGTGCAGCTCAGAAAATATAAAAGAGATGGCCCCTGCTTTCAAGGAATATATATACTGTCTATTGGGGCATTTTGAAACATACCTGTGCACAGCTTAGGCTCAAGCTAAGGTCTCTGTCATATACTTATTGTTTTTTCAGGGTGGTATTTTTTCTTTTAATGAATCTAATGGTTAGAGATCTGTCAAAATAAATAGGAAAACAGAGAGTAACCAGGGAACAAGTGTTGTGTTTTGTAATTGGCCAAGTGATTGAAGACCTGTCTTGAGTGAATAACTGGGCAACAAGTAGACAGGGAGAAATAATGTTTTCAGAAAGTCTGACTGAGAAGGAACTCTATATTCATCTTGTCTAACAAGATATCCAACATCTTCCAATCATTATACATGAATAAGTGATAAGAGGGGTTTTTCAGCCCATTCACTGTACCTCTGTGATAATATTCTAATTTTTTATCAGAGTTCACTTGCTCTATAGAAAGCCATTTCCAAATGAAATGTTACTATTTCATCTTCCCGATTTTATTCGTTGTTCCTTAGAGTCAAAGAAATGCTTGCTAACACGGTCACATTTTCTGAAATATCCAATGAGCTGAGAATTCAAATAAGTGCTGGATCTTAATTGTAAATTTAAAAAGTGGTAAAACACATCTTACTATTAGACAGTAGAAATATATAATCAGAATTGGAAACACAGACACACAAATAGGAAATATTTTCAAAAAAGAATCTTCTAGGCACCCTTGTACTCTACTTACATATTTCAGCATTTGAACTTGAAGCAACTTCTGGCAAGCTGGATGGCATAATTTCCTAGAATATCATAGTGGAAAAATCCATTAGCTTGATGACCCTCACTTGGCATTTTCAAAGAAATTTACTGCTGGTAGTGATAAAGTTGCAAACACTAAAAGCTGCCAGGCTAATAAAAATACTACTTGAAAAAAATCTAAGCAGAATTCACATTAAAAGTTCCATCAAATACATTCACACATACACACTGTTAATATGTATGCCTTCTAAAAACATGCACCTAAGAATGAGGATATCATGGCCATTACAATTTCATTGAAATTATTCTCTTTTTTTTCTTTTTTTTTTCAGTTTTATTCTTTGCCAAAGGGGTACAGGTCTGTGAATCATCAGGCTTACATCTTTCACAGCATTCACCAAAGCACAAACCCTCCCCAATGTCCATAACCCATCCACCCTATCCCTACCCTCCCACCCCCCAGTAACCCTCAGTTTGTTTTATGAGATTAGAAGTCTCTTATGGTTTGTCTCCTTCCCCATCCCATCTTGTTTCATTATTTTTCCCTCCCTACCCCCCACAACCCCCCACCCTGCCCCTCAAGTTCCTCATATCAGAGAGATCATATGATAATTGTCTTTCTCTGATTGACTTATT
Source organism: Ailurus styani (assembly GCA_002007465.1). NCBI lineage: Eukaryota > Metazoa > Chordata > Mammalia > Carnivora > Ailuridae > Ailurus > Ailurus styani. The sequence goes on along the minus strand of LNAC01001380.1, from coordinate 73,756 downwards.
TCGCTCAGCATAATACCCTCCAGTTCCATCCATGTCGTTGCAAATGGCAAGATTTCGTTTCTTTTGATAGCTGCATAGTATTCCATTGTATATATATACCACATCTTCTTTATCCATTCATCTGTTGATGGACATCTAGGTTCTTTCCATAGTTTGGCTATTGTGGACATTGCTGCTATAAACATTCGGGTGCACGTGCCCCTGAGGATCACTACCTTTGTGTCTTTAGGATAAATACCCAGTAGTGCGATTGCTGGGTCGTAGGGTAGCTCCATTTTCAACTTTTTGAGGAATCTCCATACTGTTTTCCAGAGTGGCTGCACCAGTTTGCATTCCCACCAACAGTGTAGGAGGGTTCCCCTTTCTCCGCAACCTCGCCAACATCTGTCATTTCCTGACTTGTTGATTTTAGCCATTCTGACTGGTGTAAGGTGGTATCTCGCTGTGGTTTTAATTTGTATTTCTCTGATGCCGAGTGATGTTGAGCACTTTCTCATGTGTCTGTTGGCCATTTGGATGTCTTCTTTGGAGAAATGTCTGTTCATGTCTTCTGCCCATTTCTTGACTGGGTTATTTGTTTTATGGGTGTTGAGTTTGAGAAGCTCTTTATAGATTTTGGATACTAGCCCTTTATCTGATATGTCATTTGCAAATATCTTCTCCCATTCTGTCAGTTGTCTTTTGGTTTTGTTGACTGTTTCCTTTGCTGTGCAAAAGCTTTTAATCTTGATGAAGTCCCAATAGTTCATTTTTGCCCTTGCTTCCCTTGCCTTTGGTGAGGTTCCTAGGAAGAAGTTGCTGCGGTTGAGGTCGAAGAGGTTGCTGCCTGTGTTCTCCTCGAGGATTTTGATGGATTCCTTTCTCACATTGAGGTCTTTTATCCATTTTGAGTCTATTTTTGTGTGTGGTGTCAGGAAATGATCCAGTTTCATTTTTCTGCATGTGGCTGACCAGTTTTCCCAACACCATTTGTTGAAGAGACTGTCTTTTTCCCACTGGACATTCTTTCCTGCTTTGTCGAAGATTAGTTGACCATAGAGTTGAGGGTCCATTTTTGGGTTCTCTATTCTGTTCCACTGGTCTATGTGTCTGTTTTTGTGCCAGTACCATACTGTCTTGATGATGACGGCTTTGTAATAGAGCTTGAAATCTGGAATTGTGATGCCGCCAACTTTGCTTTTTTTTTTCAACATTCCTTTGGCTATTCGGGGTCTTTTCTGGTTCCATATAAATTTTAGGATTATTTGTTCCATTTCTTTGAAGTAAATTGCTGGTATTTTGATGGGGATTGCATTAAATGTGTAGATTGCTCTAGGTAGCATAGACATTTTCACAATATTTATTCTACCCATCCATGAGCATGGAATGTTTTTCCACTTCTTTGTGTCTTCCTCAATTTCTTTCATGAGTACTTTATAGTTTTCTGAATACAGATTCTTTGCCTCTTTGGTTAGGTTTATTCCTAGGTATCTTATGGTTTTGGGTGCAATTGTAAATGGGATTGACCCTTTAATTTCCCTTTCTTCTGTTTTGTTGTTGGTATATAGAAATGCAACTGATTTCTGTGCACTGATTTTATATCCTGATACATTACTGAATTCCTGTATGAGTGCTAGCAGTTTTGGACTGGAGTCCTTTGGGTTTTCCACATAAAGTATCCTATCATCTGCAAACAGTGAGAGTTTGACCTCTTCCTTGCCGATTTGGATGCCTTTTATTTCTTTTTGTTGTCTGATTGCTGAGGCTAGGACTTCTAGTACTATGTTGAATAGCAGTGGTGATAGTGGACAGCCCTGCCATGTACCTAAATTTAGGGGAAAGGCTCTCAGTTTTTCTCCATTTTGAATGATATTCGCTGTGGGTTTTTCGTAGATGGCTTTGATGATATTGAGGTATGTACCCTCTATGCCTACACTATGAAGAGTTTTGATTAAGAAAGGGTGCTGTACTTTGTCAAATGCTTTTTCAGCATCTATTGAGAGGATCATATGGTTCTTGTTCTTTCTTTTATTAATGTCTTGTATCACATTGATTGATTTGCGAATGTTAAACCAACCTTGCATCCCAGGAAAAAATCCCACTTGGTCGTGGTGAATAATCCTTTTAAGGTGCTGCTGGATCCTATTGGCTAGTATTTTGTTGAGGATTTTTGCATCCGTATTCATCAAAGATATTGGTCTGTAATTCTCCTTCTTGATGGGGTCTTTGCCTGGTTTGGGGATCAAGGTAATGCTGGCCTCATAAAAGGAGTTTGGAAGTTTTCCTTCCAATTCTATTTTTTGGAACAGTTTCAGGAGAATAGGTATTAATTCTTCTTTAAATGTTTGGTAGAATTCCCCTGGGAAGCCGTCTGGCCCTGGGCTCTTGTTCGTTGGGAGATTTTTGATGACTGCTTCAATCTCCTTACTGGTGATGGGTCTATTCAGGTCTTCAGTTTCTTCCTGGTTCAGTTTTGGTAGTTTATATTTCTCTAAGAATGCATCCATTTCTTCCAGATTGTCAAATTTGCTGGTGTAGAGTTGCTCATAATATGTTCTTAGAATTGTTTGTATTTCTTTGGTGTTGGTTGTGATCTCTCCTCTTTCATTCATGATTTTATTAATTTGAGTCCTTTCTCTTTTCTTTTGGATAAGTCTGGCCAGGGGTTTATCAATCTTATTAATTCTTTCAAAGAACCAGCTCCTAGTTTCATTGATTTGTTCCACTGTTCTTTTGGTTTCTATTTCATTGATTTCTGCTCTGATCTTTATGATTTCTCTTCTCCTGCTGGGTGTAGCCTTTCTTTGCTGTTCTTTCTCTAGCTTTTGTAGGTGTAGAGTTAGGTTGTGTACTTGAGACCTTTCTTGTTTCTTGAGAAAGGCTTGTATTGCTATATACTTTCCTCTTAGGACTGCTTTTGCTGTGTCCCAAAGATTTTGAACAGTTGTGTTTTCATTTTCATTTGTTTCCATGAATTTTTTTAATTCTTCTTTAATTTCCTGGTTGACCCATTCATTCTTGAGTAGGGTGTTCTTCAGCCTCCATGTATTTGAGGTCTTTCCAACTTTCCTTTTGTGGTTGAGTTCTAGTTTCAGAGCATTATGGTCTGAAAATATGCAGGGAATGATCCCAATCTTTTGGTACCTGTTGAGACCTGATTTGTGACCCAGAATATGGTCTATTCTGGAGAATGTTCCATGTGCACTGGAGAAGAATGTGTATTCTGTTGTTTTGGGATGGAATGTTCTGAATATATCTGTGATGTCCAACTGGTCCAGGGTGTCATTTAAAGCCTTTATTTCCTTGTTGATCTTTTGCTTTGATGATCTGTCCATTTCAGTAAGGGGGGTGTTCAAGTCCCCTACTAATATTGTATTCTTGTCAATGTGTTTCTTTGATTTTGTTATTAATTGGTTTATATAATTGGCTGCTCCCATGTTAGGGGCATAGATATTTATGATTGTTAGATCTTCTTGTTGGACAGATCCTTTTAGTATGATATAGTGTCCTTCTTCATCTCTTATGATATTCTTTGCCTTAAAGTCTAGTTTATCTGATATAAGGATTGCCACTCCAGCTTTCTTTTGCTGTCCATTGGCATGGTAAATTGTTTTCCATCCCCTCACTTTAAATCTGGAGGTGTCTTTGCGTGTAAGATGAGTTTCTTGTAGACAGCATATCGATGGGTCTTGTTTTTTTATCCATTCTGATACCCTGTGTCTTTTAGTTGGGGCATTTAGTCCATTTACATTCAGAGTAACTATTGAGAGATATACATTTAGAGCCATTGTATTGCCTGTAAGGTGACTGTTACTGTATATTGTGTTTCTTCCTTTCTGGTCTATGTTTCTTTAAGGTTCTCTTTGCTTAGAGGACCCCTTTCAATATTTCCTGTAGGGCTGGCTTGGTGTTTGCAAATTCCTTGAGTTTTTGTTTCTCCTGGAAGTTTTTTATCTCTCCTTCTATTTTCAGTGAGAGCCTAGCTGGATATAGTATTCTTGGCTGCA
>LNAC01001380.1:5474-68511 GCA_002007465.1 Ailurus styani | reverse complement strand
TTTAAAAGAAAAAAGTAAGAAAAAAATTCAAAGAAAAAAAATTCAATGAATTTAACTTTGAACGACTGAAGAATCATGGGGAAAAAGCCATGAATTGAATCCATTGCTTTTCCGTAGTTCTGGAGTTCTGCAATGTTTAGCAATCTTGAACTTGACTTTGACTGGATGGTTTTTTTTTTTTCTTCCATTGATCTTCTGGGGGAGGGGCCTGTTGCTGTGATTCTCAAGTGTCTCTACCCGAAGCGGATTCCCACCGCCCTCGCCAGGGGCCAGGCTAAGTAATCAGCTCGGGTTCGCTCTCGGGAGCTTTTGTTCCCTGAACGCTTTCCATAANGGGACTGAAAATGGCGGCTCCCAGTCTCCGACCCGGAGGAGCTGAGAGCCTGGGGCCTCAGTCCTCAGTGCGCCTCAGAGAAAAGCAGTCTCTCCCCTCTCCTGGTCTCCGGCCACTCTCCGAGCTCACCCAGCCTGTGACCAAGTGTCTCTATCTCTGGCGCGGCCCCGTATAGAATCTCTGAATCCGGCAGATTCCTGCAGCCGCTCCTGCACCACTCCTCCCAGAGGAGGAAGGTGAGTCTCTCCGGGTCTGCCGCCCGTGGGGTCCCCACTCACAGATCAGTGGCCCGGCTGTGCTTCAGATCTCAGCCCAAGGTAACCCCGAGCTGAGAGACACCTCAGCTCAGCTCCATCTCTCCCGCTGGCTTCTCTCTGATACCTGGGAGCTCGGTCGTGCTCAGACACCCCTGGTCTTTTTGTGTCCCCGTGGGTCCTGAGACCACACTGTCCCTGCAGGGGTTTCAACCCCCGCTTGGTCTCTGGTGCGATGTCCCTCAGTGGAGCCAACTTCTAACAGTTCCGAGTCTGTGCTCCACTGCTCGCTCCCTTGCAGGCAGCCAGCCCCTTCCCCCGGGGTCTATCTTCCCCTCGCCTCAGATTCACTTCTCCGCACGTCCTACCTTCCAGAAGGCGGTCAATTTTCTGTTCCTATAATTGCTGCTCTTCTTCTCTTTGGTCTCTGGTGGAATTTGTAGGTGTTCAGAATAGTTTGATAGCTCTCTGGGTGAATTCCTGGGACCTGATGATAATCGGTCTCCTACTCCTCTGCCATCTTGCCGCTCCATGAGAAAAGCCATTGAAATTATTCTTAATGCAGAGTCCTATTGTGTGCAAGTCATATGCTAGGTGTGCAGGGGAGCACAAAGATGAGTAATATAATGGCTCCTACTTTCTCCTAAAAACGATAAGAAAACTAGGCAAATAACGAAAGTGGTGTAAGTAAGTACTAAATAGAGATATAAATCCCATATTGTGAGAGCTGAAGGAAAGAAATGATTGATTCTGACCAACAAGGATTAGGGGAGGCTTAATTAAGGTGAGATTTGACTCCAATTTGAAACCAAATTAAGCCATACCTTTTGTGGACTCAAACAATAATATGCATTCTTTAGCTGGATAATATATGTTGGGAAACCTGCTCAGAGATTATGCATCCTACAAATGGAGAAATGTTATTAATGAAACAAAAGAGCTTTGGGCCATGTTATCATGAATCATACAACCTAAAATCCTATAAGTGAATAATATCTGGTCTCATGAGAATTGCAACATGATACAAAAGTATAAAATATTTAATTCAAGAATAATATCATGAATCTTAGTTGTAGAAAATAACATTTGAACATTGCCTAAAGGAGCAGAAAGATATAAATATTCTATAACATACTGAGGGTTCATGGAGGGGTGGTGGGCAGGGGACAGGATAAATAGGTGATGGGTATTAAGGAGGGCGGGTGTTGTGATGAGAACTGGGTGTTATATGTAAGTGAAAAATCACTAAATTCTACTCCTGAAACCAATATTACACTATGTGTTAAACAACTATAGTTTAAATAAGAATTTGAAACAAACAAACAAAAATAAAGATGTATTATGGAGTAAAACAAGAGTAGTTCACTTAGCTCAAACATGACTAAGATGCACTCTTCTTCCAAGACTACTAATTACTCTGCTCTTGTTCCATAATTACCTCATAGATTTTTGATTACTTATATAATCACACATGTGAATCTCAGAAAAGAAATTATCTTAAGGATAGCACTAATCTTTGAACTCCTTGAAGGCAAGGACTATATGGTTAGCATAGATCAATATGGCAGTGTTTGATGACTTCTCAGGTAAACTGGCAAAATTACAAATTCACAACATTGTCCAAATCATAATCTTAAGTACCAGCAAAGGAAAACTGACTCTTAATTGTCAGTCAACTCTTACATATCCTACTAGACCTGCAAATTTACCTATTGTACCCTTATTTTCCAAAATAAAAGAAAGCCAATAGAAAACCACTGAAAAAAAACAATGAAATAATATGATATATACCATGAGGCTAAATCTTCAGTTTGATCACAAGTATTGGATATCAGAATGAAGTAGGAGGCTAGATGGTCAAGGATCTATTTATTTTTTTAAATCGTACCAGTAATATTTAAATAATAAATATATGAGACAATGTAGAATATTTTTCAAGTACATCAAAACTAAAACACAAATAACAATGAAGAAATGTAATGAAATAAGTATATTTTGACTCAGATAAAATTATTTTAAAGTTTCTTGTGGCTCAAATTTTTAAAAAATACTTCTTGTTTAGCAAAATTTTAATCTATTTATTCACTTGAGAACTATTATTAAACATCTACTCAATACTTGATATTGAGCATACAGTGGTGGCCAAGACAGGCACTGTCCCTGTCTTTTTGAAGCCAGGGCCAACATACTCATTAGGCATGGTAAACATAGTGCCTAGGCCCACAATATTCTTTAGGGACCCATGTTTTAATATCTTTTAAAATGAGAAGAAAAAAATTAATATAATACTGACGATTGCATTAATGTCAAAGCAGCCATTAAACATAATTTTTTGTATTTTTATGAAGAAAAAAGCCCATGAAAGCAAAAATTGCTAGGGTTCATGAAAGTCATAAAGCATGTCTGTGTGGAATTCACACTGTATAAGGAAACACTGGCAAATAGGGGCACTAAGAAGGCAGAATTATAGGAGGACCCTTGAACACAGCTAGATAACTATCAACTCATTCTAAATACCCAAGAGATCAACGTGAGGACTGAGGGAACAAACTGCACAAACAGAGGGAGAGAGGAGGCCACATAGAGGAAGTTAGGAAAATAAGTGAAGGAAACAATCAATAAAACTAAAAGGCAACCTATGGAATGGTAGAAAATATTTGCAAATGGCATATCTGATAAAGGGTTGGTATTCAAAACTTATAAAGAACTTAACAAACTCAACAGCCAAAAAAACAAATAACCCAGCTAAAAAGTGGGCAGAAGATATGAACAGACATTTTTCTCAAGAAGACCTACAGATGGCCAAGAGACATGTGAAAAGATGCTCAACATCACTCATCATTGGGTAAATACAAATCATTTTGAAGAGTCATAAAAAGTTTGTCAAAAGCCCCAGGAGCAACAAGGAAGGATGATAAGAGTAGTAAAGGTTATGCACTGGAGTAAGAATATGCAAATATCTGAAAGTGAGAACCATCATGATGAATTGGAAGAATGCCAAGTGGTTCTCAACTCAGAAAAATTTTGGTTCTCACAAGACATTTGGCAATGCCTAGAGATAATGCCTAGAAACATGTTTGGCTATCACAACAGGAAAAGAATGCTACTGGCATCTAGTGGGTAGAGGTCAGGAATGCTACTAAACATCCTACAATGCACAGGACTCCCCCTCACATCAAAGAATTATCCTCCCCAAAATGTCAATAGTGCCAAGGTTGAGAAACTCTGCATTGGAGAATTAGAATTGGAGATTTTAAATTTTTAATCTTTGCTAATTCGATAACCATAGATGGTATCTTGTTGCTTAAATTTACATTTTCTTTTTATTTTTTTTATTTTATGTTTTTAGTGTTCCAAGATTCATTGTTTATGCACCACACCCAGGGCTCCATGCAATACATGCCCTCCTTAATACCCACCACCAGGTTCACTCATCCCTCCAACCCCTTCCCCTCCAAAATCCTCAGTTTATTTCTCAGGGTCCATAGTCTCTCATATTTCATCTCCCCCTCCAATTTACCCCAATTCACTTTTCCTTTCCTTCTCCTAATGTCCTCCATATTATTCCTTATGCTCCACACTTTCTTGAATTCTAATGAGCTTAAAGATTTAAATATATTAACTATTAAAGACAGTTTCTAGGCAAGATGTTGGAAGAGTAGGGGACTTAGTTTCATCTGGTCCCTTGAATTTAGCTAGATAACTATCAAATCATTCTGAACACCATGAATTCAACACAAAATGTTAAGAAAAGAATATCTGGAACTCTAACAAGTAGAAAAGTGACCACTTTCTGCAAGGTAGGAGGTTTAGAGAAGTGAATCTGAGGGGATATATCAGAAGATAAACTGCAGAGGGAGGGAGCCTTAGTAAGCCAGCTACAAGAAAGTGATATAGCCCTAGAGGGCAAAATCAGAACAGAAATTGGAGCAGAAATTGGAACAGCAGTATTCTCTCCAGTGAGAGACATCCCTGCCTGAATGGTGCTCAGGTGATGAAAAGGGGCAGAATTCTAGGTGCTATAGTATGGTCCCAGGTTCCCTGGAGTCACAGAAATAACAGGGGTGCCTGAGCTGGTAGAGTGGTGAAAATAGAGAGGTGAAACTGGTTATGGCCAGTGAGCAGGGGAGGGGGGTCTCAGCTCAGTTCACCATAAACCACAAGCAGGGCCTCCATCAGATGACTACTCTCCACAAGGGGACCATGAAAATGACAGGAATGTGGGGCCCCTCTGCCTTCCCCTGGGAGGGGAAGAGCGGGTGTGAGCACCATTAAATGACCTCTTTCCATGCCAGAGGCCTACAAATTGCAGTAACGTAGGACACTCCCCTTCCACTGGGAGGATCAGTGTGGGTGAGCACTGTAGGAGTCTGCAGAGGTTGGCATGCACCAAAATGAAGACTATTTATCCCTGAGGGTTTACTAAAGAGAGGTAACCATGATCCTTCAACTCTGGGGCTGGAGATCATGCAGTCATTTTTATTTTGATCCTCTAAAGATGCATGGAAAACCTTTAGGGAACAAAATCCACACACAGAACAAGCTTATACTGGGCCCTGCCTCCTGGCAAGGGGCAGTGCAACTCTGCCCAGGCAAAGACACCTCAGAAGCAGCCAAGCAGGCCACTCCCCCAGAAGGCCAACTAGAAGAACAGGTGCACAGAAGTGTATAGACAACACAAGACTATAAAACACCAGCACTAGGGAAAATAGTATATAGAATTAGAGGGTCTTTTTCTCATGATTCTTTTATCTTTCAGTCTAAAATTTTCCATTTTTTTCTTTTTTCCATTTCAGCTAGTTTCTTATTTTATCAACTCTTTGTTTTTTAAATCTATTATTAACTGTCATTTTTACATTTACATTTTATAGATATATTCTTCATTTTTAGCATCCTTTCACTCTATTCAATTATATATATGTATATATATATATATATATATATATATATTGTTTTCTTTGCAATTTTGGGATTTAGTATCTTCTTACACACAGAAAAAATACACTCAGAACCAACGGTATCACACTGTTTTGTCCACACTGTAAGATTATATTCCCTCTGCCCCCAACCTTCTCTCTCTCTCTTTTTTTTTTTTTTGCTTTGTTTTTTCCTTTGCCTTTCTTTTTTGGTTTCTAACCTCTTCAGAATTGTCTAGTGTGTATTTTCCTTGGGTCAAGGTTCATATTTTTTATTCTGCTCACTTGCTCATCCGTTCTTCTCTGGGCAAAATGACTATAAGGAGGAATTCATAACAAAACACAGAACTAGAGGTAATAGTCTCTGCCACAGATCTAATTGATATGATTATAAGTAAAATGTCAGAGCTGGACTTCAGGATAACAATTATAAAGTTACTATCTGGACTTGGGGAAAAAAAGCATAAAAGCCAATAGAGTCTCTTAGTGCAGAAATGAGATCTAATCAGGCCAAAATTAAAAATACTCTAACAGAGATGAAGTCTAAATTGGATGCTCTAACAACTATGGTAAATGAAGCAGAAGAAAGAGAAAGTGACATAGAAGACAAACTGATGGAAAGGAAGGAAGGTGAGGAAAAGAAAAGCAACTAAAAGGCTAAGAAGGCAACTAAGACGCTTTGAGAAATCAGTGTCATATAATGAAACAATATCAGAATTATTGGGATGGTTGAGGGTGAAGACAGAGAGAGAGGGCCAGAAGGTATATTGGAGCAAATTATAGCTGAGAACTTTGCTTATCTGGGAAAAGAAACAGACATTAATCTCCAAGAGGTAGAGAGGACCCCTTCCAAAAATCAATAAAAACAGATCAGCACCTGACATATAATAGTGAAGCTTGCAACTTTTAGAGAAAAAGAAAATCCTGAAAGCAGCTCGAGACAAGAACCTCCTTACTTAAAGAGGGAGGAACTTTAGACTGACATCAGACCTATACACAGAGATCTGGCAGGACAAAAATGACTGGCATGATATATTCAGGGTACTAAAAGAGAAGAATATACAGCCAAGTATAATTTATCCAGTGAGGATGTCATTCAGAATGGAAGGAGAGATAAAGAGGTTCCAGGACAGACAGAAACTCAAAGAATATGTGACCACCAATCCAGCCCTACAAGAAATATTAAGGGGGATCTTACAAGTGAAGACTAACAAAAACCAGAAAGAAATAGAGACAATCTACAGAAACAGGGACTTTACAGGCAATGCAATGGCACTCAATTCATATCTTTCAATAGTTATGCTGAATGTAAATGGGCTAAATGCCCCAATCAAAAGGCAGGGTATCAGACTGGATTTTAAAAAAAGCAGGAAACATCCATATGCTGTCCGCAAGAGACTCATTTTAGATCTAAAGACACCTCCAGACTGCAAACAAGGGGAAAGAGATCTATTTTTATGCTAATGGGATTCAAAATAAAGCTGGGGTAGTGATCTTCATATTAGGCAAATTAGACTTTACACCAAAGACTGTATTAAGGGATGAAGAAAGAAAGAAAGAAAGAAAGAAAGAGAGAGAGAGAGAGAGAGAGAGAGAGAGAGAGAGAGAGAGAGAGAAGAGAGAGAAGAGAGAAGAAAAGAGAAAAGGAAAGGAAAAAGGAAAAAAAGGAAAGGAAAGACAAGAAGGAAGAAAAAAAGAAATGGAAGGAAGGAAGGAAAGAAGGAAGGGAAAGAGGGAAGAGGGAAGGGGAGAGTTAAAGAAAGTAGAAAAGATGAAAGGATAGAAGAATGAAACAAAAGAAGAAACAGCTGTTAACTTTATTTACTCTTCCATCTCTCACCCCCAAGAAAGAGACTGAATCCTAGAAACAGGTTGGCTTTGGGCCCAGGAAGATAGATTTATGGCTCCAGGAGTTGTACTCAATTTGAGAAAGATCCTTTTTTTTTTCCTCCAGAGAGAGAAAAAGCACGCATGCTGGAGGGGCAGAGGGAGAGGGAGAAAGAGAGTCCCAAGTAGGCTCCATGCTCAGTGTTGGCTTGATACCACACTGAGATGAATACCTTACCCAAAATCAAGAGTTGGATGCCCAGCTAACTGAGTCACCCAGGCACCCCAATTTAAGAAAGATCTTAGGAAGACTCTGAAATAAAGAGCATCTTTAATAATCTTCATGTAACGTTTTCAAAATCTATTCAAAGAAGAGTGCTCAGAAGGTAACAAAATATTCCTATCTACCCACCAGCTCCTCTGCATATAAAGCTCACTAATTTTGATGGGACGTCACATCCTCCCTCACATTGGCAATGACCCAAATGATTTCGATTGATGAAAAGGATAAGATTGTGTGACCTGCTAGGAGATTTTCAATCAATGAAAAAAGAGCATCCATCACAAATGTCTGGAGTTTATCAAATACTAGAGTAGCAACTTAAGGTTTTACTAGAAAAGATTTCCACTTAAAATGACACTAAGCTACTGTATTATTGGGAAACCATTACAAGTGAGGATAGAGCAAAGTATGGACTACTTTAGGAAAAGTGTACTTTAGAATCCTTTAGCAGTAAGTGGAAAAAAGTTATAATGAATTCACAAAGCATCACTTTTCTGAAAATACTCAGAGTTCTAGTCAACTTTAACATGAACTGAAATATCTTTCCATGAATGTTCTGACACTAATTTTTCATCAAGACTATTGGTATAGTTTTCAACCCCAGAGTATCAGTTCAATAATCGTACTGCCATTGAGATTGTCTACTATTGATCCTTTACACCAAATGTTATGATTGGAAATATTATAGGAAGTATTCCACCACTATAAAGGAGAAAATGGTCTAGTTTCAGGGAATTGAATAAATTACCTTATTTATATTAGTTGGCAGATTACCATGATTGTGTAAAAGAAATGATTAAACATTAGATAATGTATAAATAGTCCTTATATCTTCAAAGGAGCTAAAAGAATGTACACACACACACACACACGCACACACATTCAAATACCTCTGAAGAAGAAGTACTTGCCAATAACCATACACAATCATAGCAACATTCTTTTCTCTGTGTGGAAGTGGCAACAGACCTCCTCAAGACCTATTCTTGAGGGCATCTAGTGACTCATAGATGAGCTCTCTTGCCCACTTTCTCACTAAATAGTACATTTTAGTAAGTTAATCTAGTAAGTTAATTCATTGCTCTGGATCTTTATCTCCTCATCTATAAAATGAGGATAATAAAAATCTACACCATTAGTCCATGAAGCTTATGAAGAACTCATATGAGATGATATATATAACAGTTATTCCCAAAATATAAAGCTATCATTTAGCCAGGAATTGTATAGGTGGTAAGATATAAAAATGAACTCAACAACATCACTGTTCTCATTGGTCTTATAATACAGGATATTCGGTAAATCAGACCTACTTTCAGCACTTAATATTATGGTAGTCACTGTGATAAGTTAGTACTTATGAAGATGAAAGACAAGGTCTTTACCCTCAAGAAGCACACAGTCAAAGCAAGAGTCAATACCATAAACCAACAACTACAAAACCAGCAACTACAGCTACATGGCAGTATATGCCATGATGGGAAAGACTACAAAAGAGGAAAAGCTTACATGCATTTTTGTTCATTCCTATGTACTCTGCCTATAATTAGGAGATGCTAATGCTATGACAGTGGTACTGTCTTGGATATGCTCTTTTGATTTAAACTGTCATGTTCCCGATTTGTGTGGTTAACTGAGAAAGAAATTAGTATAACTTCTCAATTATCCATTTTATGATTTAAAAAAAACAGAAATCTTTATAAACACCAACATTAGAGAGTAAAGCAAGTAATCATCCAAGGCAAGTTTTTAAAAAGACCTTAACTCCTAAGTTTAATTTATTATTTCTCTCACTAATGGTTTAGGTCAGATCTGCATTCTTTGCATGATAGTCCTCAAGAGAAAAATATCTATTTATTGTTGGAAAAACATCTTGGAGTAGGATTTCTCTTATTAATTATATAATTTAACTTACTTGAAATATTTAACAAAATAAATTTAAAATTCTAACCACAAACATATAAGACTCACCAAAGGAATCTTCTATTCTAAACACTTTAATGTGAGATATTGTTGTGCATGAGCTCTTTTTTTAAAAAAATGAAGTATCAAGTTTTCTCAAGATAACATCCTATGGGAACTGGGAAATTTATTTTTAAAGGGTATAATTTTTTTCTTTAATATGCTGCTATAATTCTAGGACAGCAGTCTCTGGTGAGAAAAAAAAGGCATTCAAGTGGTTGCCATCTGTATAGTCTCATTCGAAATGATAGGAATAAGCTGGTTCAGAGGCTAAATGACAAATATTATGAATTTCAAACAAATCTAAACCTGCCATTCTTTTCAACAGTGATGCTCAAGAAATCATTTAAAACATTTGATAACCATGTCATTGAACACCTCGAGAGGTGGTTAATTTCAGGGACTGCAATTACCTGAGAAACACAGAACCATTTCCTTGCAGAAGCTATTTAGATTTCAAGACCTCTTCATCACAGCCCTGTACCTTTATCTTACATCATCTCCCGACAAGAGCTGACTGTATTATGCTTGGAGCTGCAGTGAAACCTGCAGCAGTACCATACTGCAGGCTTGTTTTACTGACAAGTCTTGCAGACAGCATTAGTATGATAGGCTGTGACATACAGAGAAACTTTTGAAAAGAGAGATTAAGTCGTAGAAGGAACAGAGTTTGGGGAACAAGTGATTTAGCAACAGGAAGAAATCAGCCAGTAAGGAGGCAGGTATTTAACTCTTTAGGGAAGCAGTCACCCTATTTATCGAGGTCAGAGAAAAGCATGAGATCAATTAGAATAGATATTTACAGGCACTGAATATTTGATGACGCTGATATTTGAAGAGAAAGGACAAGGAATTCATCTTTTCTGTGTGCCATTAATTTATAAATATTCTGAATTTAAAAATAAATTTTTTCACAGAAATGATATTCTTTTATCACCTTGCTTCTTTGAAGTGTATTTCTTGTTTGATTTGTTTTCAATAATTGAACTATATTAGAGTACATCATTTAAATGCTTCTTCATTTAACCCGAAGTAATTAAATCCATAGTAGGCATGCATTATCAATAACTTCATCAATCAGTGTCAAAATTTCAAATGTTTGAAATTGTGCAGTAATATCCAAGATAACAATTTCAGAAATATAGGGGAGGCATCATGATTCTTAATGTGTGTTTTGACATTTGTAAAATGTTAAGGAGAAAAAAATGAGAAAGAAAAAGAATGCTATTTAAGGCACACATGTCAATTTCATCAAGTGGTTCAAGATTAGAATTTTATTCAGGATGACTTAATTTTATTGTTATTTTATAATCCTTAGACCAGTAGACCAGTCTACATTTCAGATATGTTCAGATGACAGTTTTCTTTTTATTTTTAAAGATTTATTTACTTATTTATTTGAGAAAGAAGAGGGTGGGGGGAGAGACAGAGGGAGAAGGAGAGAGAGAATCCCAAGCAGACTCTCCACTGAGTGCAGATCCTGACATGGGGCTCGATCCCACGATCCCAAGATCACAATCTAAGCCAAAATCAACAGTCAGTCATCTAACTGACTGAGCCACCTAGGCACCCCTCAGATAAATTTTCTAATTTAAGATTTCTCTGTTTAAAGTTTACCTATCTGAAAAATAGTATTTGTAACAATTACAAGTTTCATCTATTTTTACCTCTCTTACCAGTAATAGCCTCAAAATATTCCCTTCAATAGCTCAATTGCTTCTTCTGACTTTTGTTATTAAAGTTTTAAAATGTTCTCTGGGAGATGAAACATGAAAGACTATGGACTCTGGGAAACAAACTGAGAGTTTTAGAGGGAGGGGAGTAGGGGGATGGGTGAGGCTGGTGATGGGTATTAAGGAGTGCATGGATTGCATGGAGCACTGGGTGTTATATGCAAACAATGAATCATGGAACACTACATCAAAAACTAATGTTGTACTGCATGGTGACTAACAACATAAAAAAAAAATAAAATAAAATAAAATAGCTCTATAACAAAACCAAAAAAATGAACAAACACTTCTCCAAAGAAGACAGACAAATGGCTAACAGACACATGAAAAGATGTTCATCATCACTAACTATCAGGGAAATTAAAATCAAAACCACATTGAGATACCACCTTACACCAGTTAGAATGACCAAAACTAACAGGACAGAAAACAGCAAGTGTTGGAGAGGATGTGGAGGAAGGGAAAGCGTCTTATACTCTTGATGGGAATGCAAGTTGGTGCAGTCACTTTGGAAAACTGTGGAGATTCCTGAAAAAATTAAAAATAGAATTATCCTATGACTCAGCAATTGCATTACTGGGTATTTACCCCAAAGATACAGATGTAGTGAAAAGAAGGGAAATACGTACTCCAATGTTCATAGCAGCAATGGCCACAATCGCCAAACTGTGGAAAGAGCCAAGATGTCCTTCAACAGATGAATGGATTAAAAAAATATGGTCCATATATGCAATGGACTATTACTCAGCCATCAGAAAATATGAATACAGGACTTTTACATCAGCATGGATGGGACTGGAGGAGATTATGCTGGGTGAAATAAGTCAAGCAGAGAAAGTCAATTATCATATGGCTTCACTTACTTTTGGAGCATAAGGAATAACATGGGGGACATTAGGAGAAGGAAATGAAAAGTGAATTAGGGTAAATCAGAGGGGGAGATGAAATATGAGAGAATATGGACTCTGAGAAACAAACTGAGGGTTTTGGAGGGGAGGGGGGTGGGCGGATGGGTGAGTCTGGTGGTGGGTATTAAGGAGGGCACATATTGCATGGAGCCCTGGGTGTGGTGCATAAACAATGAATCTTGGAACAATGAATCTTGGAAGATGTTAAAAAGTAAATACATAAATGAAATAGAATAAAACTGCTCTATAACAAAACCAATAAATAAATAAATAAATAAATAAATAAATAAATAAATAATTTCTCTGAGATATGTAGGAATAATCAGATCATTGCCCTCAAAATCTGCATTCAATGGCAATGATTTCATTTCAATTTTTGCAAGAAGTAAAACAGCACTTATTTCATTCAAAATTCATTGAATATGATTTTATTTAAAAATGACTTGTTTTGGGAGTAATTTTATTTTTTATTAGAAGCCTTATGAATACATTTTAAAATCCCAAATGCATAAATCTCCTTCCAAATTCTCAAATATACCTGGAAGAAAAACAGTCTTTTATGTTGAATAGGCTATAACTATTAAAGCCTTGTTTTAGAAAATTGTCTCCTCTGTCTTTTACATACAACTGCATATTATAAAAATGATATATACAGTCATCTTTGTATATATCTGTGTATCACATTTGTGTATATTTTAATGTTATTATGAACTTGGGAAGTCAAGGATATTTTCAGTCTTTAAGGTGTTTTGTTGATCTCTTAAATAATAAAGTGAAACGGGTTTATATTATTTTAACATCACTTCCCTTTTTTATATTTTTGTACTCAGCTTAAATCATTCATTCAGTAATCATATCTGCTAAACATTGTAGGTAACTCGGGCGCCTGGGTGGCTCAGTGGGTTAAAGCCGCTGCCTTCCGCTCAGGTGATGATCCCAGGGTCCTGGGATCGAGGCCCACATCGGGCTCTCTGCTCAACAGGGAGCCTGCTTCCTCCTCTCTCCTCTCTCTCTGCCTGCCTCTCTGCCTACTTGTAATCTCTCTGTGTGTCAAATGAATAAATAAAAAAAAAATTTAAAAAAAAAAACATTGTAGGTAACTCAAAAGAAGTTTAAAATATACTCTTTGCCCTCAAAGACACACACACTTTCTAGGAAGTCAAGATACACATACCATTTAGGAGAAAAATGATTAAGTGCCAACATATATAATACAGGAGGAATTACAATAGAAATTTTTTAATGAGATTCATGGTCACTGAAATATATATAGAAGCTTTCACAGAAATTATAGGACTTGAACTGGATCTTAAGGGATACTGGATTCAGTTAAAATGGGAGGAGGAGAGTGTGTAAAAGAAAGAGTAAAGAAACAAAAGAATAAACATGACTGAAGACAGTGAACACAGAATTTTTTACAATCAGTGGAAAGGCCCTGATGGGCAGCAGGGAAAGATAAAGTTGGAAATAAATTGGGGTCCAATTTTGGAGAACTTCAAATAATAAAGTGGAGAATTTGGATTTGATATTATTTAGCTTGGACTAGGCTCACAGTGTAAATGAAGTACAAAGAATGAATATAAAAGGCCTAGGAGAGGAAGCATCATCAGGGCTTTTGTCCATTCATTCTAGGAAGCATTTATAGAGTACTGTTTACTTGTTAGAATACCATGGGGAGTGAAGAATCTAAGATGGTTTCGAGGCTTTGAGATTTCAAAACAGAGAAGTATTTATTAACAGAAATTTTACTATACCATCTGATCCCTTTGAAAATAAGTCTCTGGCTCTGAAAAGATGCTTGAGCCACGTAAGAAGGATGGTGAAACAGATTAACCAAATTTGTGTAATTAGTTCTTAAAATGACCTCCAATTCCATTGTGCTTTCCTTTGCTTTAAATCATTCAGTTCCTCTCGTTCCATTCCTGCCTCCCCCTCCAATTAGAGTTCAGCTTACTGCTTTCTTTCTAGATGTTGTTCCATTTAGGAAGTTTGATTACCTTAGGCAAAGCCTAAAACATTTTTCCTTTTCTAGTTTGCACTGGGAAAAACTGACTTGGAGAAAAATTAGATATTTAGGAAAGAAAACGATTGGGTAGAGGAAAGGTGATCAATTTGGCTCTGAGTCTATGGATTTTGTAATGATAATAGAATTTGCTATCATATGCATGATTGCTGAAAGACAGTTGAAAATATCAAATTGGAAATTAAGGAAGGAAACAAGTTTGAATTGCAGATTTCAAAGTCTTCATCAGTGGCAATTTAAGGTCTCTCAGAAGTGCTGAAGAGTACTCCCTCCCCAGAATAGGCATTAGTGGCCAGGAGAGAAGTCTAATGTATCATTCAAGGACAACTAGAATCAATGTGTAAAGTCTTTTTTTTTTTTTTTATTTGCCCCAGGGGTACAGGTCTGTGAATCATCAGGCTTATACTTTTCACAGCACTCACCATAGCGATGTGCTAAGTCTTATTAAGTCCTGGCAACAACCCTATGTAGTAGGGAAAGCAAGACAGATTATATGTAAATTCTCATTAGAATATTTTGCCTTGTTTGATCAAAAATTTGGTTCATATTAAAATTTATATACATACTTATCCCAGACTGATTTCTTCTAAGGCCCTATACACATAAATCAATGCTTATTTTCATGACTTTTCTAATTATTCCTAAAATTAGCTGATTCTGCTTTCACATCAGCATGTACAGTCTTGCTTTCACAAAAAGCTGTGATTCGAAAATTGCATATTTTAAAAAGAAGACCGGCTTGAGAAAATTTGGTCTATAATATACAGATCCTCTATTAGCTAATAATAAAGCAAATATGTAAAAGAAAGTATTAAAAAGCAAGAGGCTTGTTATGTTTTGAGGGATATGTTTTGAAACCATTGATAACTGTGTCCAGAACGACAATAGACCGTGAAAAAAAAACTGCCTGTTTATTCGCTATATACCAATTTTCCACTGAACATATTACATGGCATTCAAGTTCCTTTTAAAATCACCTTGTCATATATCTTCAAGCAGAGCCATAAATATAAATTCCAGAGGATGGCAGAACATTCAGTAACTCGAAGGCATGGGTGGCAAATTAGAAACATAGAGGACTCTCATTTACTCCTTTGGATCACTGGGTCATAGAATTAAAAAGAATTTGAGAATAAAAGCATTTAGTTTAGGCACCTTCATTTTCTTTTTTTTTCCACTTATTTGTAGACACCTTCATTTTATTTATTTTTTAAAAGATTTTGTTTATTTGACACAGAGAGAGAGATCAGATCACAAGTAGGCAGAGAGGCAGACAGAGAGAGGAGGAAGCAGACTCCCCACTGAGCATGGAGCCCAATGCGGAGCTCGATCCCAGGACCCTGAGATCATGACCTGAGCTGAAGGCAGAGGCTTTAACCCACTGAGCCATACAGGCACCCTGACACCTTGATTTTAAAGAAGGAATTACACCTCAGAAAGATTGTGAAAAGCTTGAGGTCATTTAACTAGTAAATGGTAGAGCTTAGTCTCAAGTTCTGACTTCCAGTTCAGTGATCATTCTACTGCACCACACTGCTTGTACTAAACCCCATACCTTGATTAAATGAATGAATCCAAAAGAAATTATTGATCTCCTACTATGTGCTTATCAATGTGATATGTGTTGAAGGGGAAGCTAAAGTTTAAAAAAAGGAGGTTTTAAAATGTTAAGGACATTTAAAATTTATGTGAAGTCAACCTACAAAAAATAGTTAATAGGCAGTATCAGAACTAATTTAAAATCAAATATTCAATGGCAGTAGGGTGTTGACTAGGGAAGAGAAATTGGAATTGGATAGATCAGGAATAGAAAAGCATCTGCTATGTTCCACATCTACCAGACAAGCTCTGAGGAGCCATTCTTTGACAAGGCCACGTGTCACCACCAATACACCAAAAATAAAAAAGTGATTCTATATTCATCTTCATCACAGGGAAAATATAGAAAAGTTGATGAGATTTAGAGTTAGCTAAAGAATTTTAAAGTCTTCCCCCCAAAATAAGCTATATTCCTACTGTGAAATTATCAAAATTCCTGCCAAAGCATTAAAAAGTACTTTCTTCAACTTTAAGATATTAGATCTTACTAACATATGGTACATATTGTAGTTTTCTTTCTATGGAAAATAGCACATAACTACAGAAAAATGTAGAGTAAGCTTTGAGCAGAAGTACTCGTTGAGGTAGAAGCATTCAGTACCACAAAGTGCTTTAAATTAATTGTCACTAGAAAAAGGCCAGGACAAAAATGTATACTTAACAAATGACTTGAGGCAACCAAAAGAAAAAAAGGAAATATGGGCAAGAAATATTACTCTTTGATATTACTCATTTGAAATAAAATAATTATACTGCAGATATTAGATCCACAAATGTATATAACCTGTTTCAAAGAAAAATTACATCATCTATTGAGGAATTTCAAAATACATTTTTCATTGCCACGGAATCAGTTTTTAGTATAAATATACCACTTTTATTGCTTTTTTGTATGTTTTATTTATTTTATTTTTCTCCAGGGCCTATAAATGTTGGCACATAGTAGGCACTCAATAAATATTTATTCGATTTCGCTAAACTAGGCCCTTTTCTCTCTCTAAATGTATAAATATTTAATCTTGATTGCTGCTTAGACCACAAGGGCTACACAAAGAGACTAATGGAAATTGAAAACATTCTTTCAAAGTCATTGCATAAACAATGCTAAAATTATATATAGTCCTGTGACAAAAAGCTCAGCTTCCTGTGGAAAAAAATTAGGAATTAAAACTAGCGAGACCTTTCAGAGCATCAGTGTGAGACTAACCACCAAAAAAAGAAACAAGACATGACATAGAACAAGAAGTTCAAGAACTACTCTTTTTTTTATCACTAATGGCTAACCAAAAAGTTAATAAACAGGGCAAAATAGGATAAATACTATTCCCCAAGAACAGAAAACTAAAATTGTTATGAGGCTGCAGCCAGCTGCTATTCCTTACCTACTTGGCTTAAAACAAATTAGAGGCAAAGTAATTGAGATAGGAGTGTTGATTTGGGGGTCAATTAAATCAGGATATGCATTCTAGTACAGTACCTTAACAGATGTGAGACTTTCAGGGCCCCTGTGACATTAGAGACAATATCAATAAATAGCAGCTATCAATAAGTATAGCCTTTTCAGCTTAAGTTATAATTAGCATTTAGATTTTATACAACCATGCTGTATTTAGTCCTAATAAGGCAATTTTTCTGCCTAAAACAAATACCTAGAACATAGGTGCTATGAGCATGCCAGTAAAATCTTGTTAGAATACTTTTAAGCAAAACTTTTATCACAATAATAATATTCTTCAAGTCAGTACGAACAAAAATCACTAAAATTCCAATAAATTATTGAAAAAATAAACATGAAATGAGTACCCATTATTTGCCAAATGCTTTGCAAGGCACTGAGGGAACCACAATGAGGAAAGTTTAATCCTTTCCCATAAGGAACTAATTGTTCAGTGGGAAAAGACTCTTAAGAACATTTATAAAAGGGTCACAAGGAGGTCCACTGTTTTAAACTTAATGTGTCATTTGGCAGAAAAAAAAAACTTGGGATCAGGAATGGGTCTAAATAACCTTGGTCCCACTTCCCATGGTCCTATTAACCATAACTGAAGATGTCAAGTAGGTGGCCACTAAAATGCAGGCCATCTAAACTCACTGAAAACAATCACATTTAGAAAGCAGATCAGAGTACATAGATCCAAATAATAAAACCAATCACTCTTTAAAAATTAAAAGTAAGAGCTAACATGAAATTAACATTTTATAGAGCATACAATTTATAAACCACTTTATATAATCTTTTTTGGTCCTCATAAATCCACGAGTTAAGCACAATTATTTGGCACATTTTAAAGGTAAGGAAACATGTTTCAAAAGGTGAAGTGAGGAGATTGAATCAATGTGAGACACTGAGAAATAACAGATCCTCTCAAGGATTGGAAAAAGAAATGCCCAAAAGCTAGAAGTCAGATAAGGAAGGAAGGGAGGAAGGAAGGAAGGAAGGAAGGAAGGAAGGAAGGAAGGAAGGAAGGAAGGAAGGAAGGAAAGAGAAAGAAAGAAAAGAAAGAAGAAAGAAAGAAAGAAAGAAAGAAAGGAAAGAAAGAAACATACTACAGTCCAAAGGTGCACAGGAGGGGCTCCTGAAAACTGAGCAGAGTTTCAGAAATGCTTCTGGTACAGAATTGGCTGAGATCATGGGGCAAATAAAATGATCATATGTTTGAGCCCTACAGAAGAAACAGCCAGGATGTTTGACTCCACTATAATTAATGCTCCTACCATGACCTTGGACCAGACAGCAAACAACAAGGTTGCCTATACTTCCTGTCTTCATTTCCTCTCCTGCATGCTCTCTAGACCACTAATCAGCTTCTAGCCCTCCCAACAACTCCACCAACACTGTTTTCATCAAGATGACTAATGAACTCCAAATGGCTATCTCTAATAGTTAATTTTCAGTCCTCACCTTACTTGACCTATGCTATAATCTGAAGGTTTCTGTTCCCCCAAATTCATATATTGAAATTGTAATGTTTAGTGTGATGATAGTAGGAGGTGGAATTTTGGGAGGTAATTTGGTCATAAGGGTGAAACCCACACGAATGGAATTATTGTTCTTATAAAAAAGGCTCCATGAAGCTTCCTAGCCCCTTTCACCATGTGAAAACACAGAAACAAGTTGACAGTCTGCAACCTGGAAGAAGGCCCTCACCTAACCATACTGGTATCTAATCTCAATCTTCCAGCCTTCAGAACTGTGAGAAATAAATTTCTGTTATTTAGAAGAATCCAGGTTTGTGTATTTTGTTACAGTAGCTTGAACAGATTAAAACAACCTATCAGGAGGATTGAACACAATAATTGACATCTCTTCTTACCTATCTAAGAGACAGTTCAAATCCAACATTTAAACCTGAACTCCTGATCTTATTTCCAAACCTACTCTACCTGCAGCATCCTTTAGATGAGAATCTGAATGGATGACAATTTCAACTTTCCATTTGTTCAGGCTAAAAACCTTGGAGTTATCATTTAAAAATCTTTTCCATTGAAATACCAGTCTATATCAGACATCTAAATGTTTAAGAATGTTCACACATTGAATAAATATGTGTAACCTGCCTGAGATCAAGAAACAGAATCATGCAGGAGAACAAGAAAGAAAAGTTAAGAGACATAGAATATATATCCAGAAGCTCTAGCACAATCTGTGCCAAATGAAAAAGAATAGGTTTAAAAATGGATAGGAAAGAATAGAGTAAGCAATAACTGAAGAAAATTTCCCAGAACTAAAGAAAGATATGAGTATTCAGATTGAAATGGCCTATCAGATGTCAAGCAGGATGTATGAATAAATACCCACACCTACACACACTGTGGCAAAATTCAGAATAAAGAAAAAAACGTTTTAGTTTATAGAGAGTAAAACATTGACCTAAAGGAGCAAAAATCAATGAATCAATGACATCTGAATTATCATAAGCAATATTGTGAAGAAAGAAGATGTAAAGGTATTAAAAATAAGAAAATAAAATTTTCTTTAAAGCTCTAGGTCATTGTTATATTTATGCACATTATTCAAAAAATATATTAAAGCGTCTGCATCCAAAAACAAAAGTAGCCCACAATTCTATAACCTAAAGAAGACAAAGTTTTCATTTAACCAGGTTTTTTTCTAGTCCTTCTTTATATACATATTCAAATTTCACATATTTGGAGTAGCATGAAAAGTAGAAATTATATTCTACAGGCTAACTATATAATATACAATGGAAATTGTTCTATTTGGTAGACTTTCTTTATTTCTTACCTTCCCCTATCTTTTTTCCTTGCCTCCCAAACCATCCCTCCTCCATTCATGATATTACTACTATTATTTTTGTTATTTTCTCAAAATTTCTCAACTATTCTTATTTGATCTACCTCATAGAAGTTAGAATCAGCCTGTCAAACATCATAAAAAATTCTGTTGGGCTATAATTGGAACTTCATAGGATTTACAGGATAATTTGATGAGAACGTCCATCCCTAGAATATTGAGATTTTCCATCAAGGAACATGGCATATCTTTCCATTTATTCAAGTTGTCTTTTGTGTGGTGAAACTACTAATGTGACTATCACAGACATCTGGGAAGATAATTTGGCCAAATCCATTACAGTAAAAATGCATACTTTTTTTTATTATGTTCAGTTACCCAACAAACAGTACACCATCAGTTTTGATGTAGTGTTGCATATAACACCCAGTGCTCATCACAACATGTGCCCTACTTAATACCCATCACGTGGCTACCCCATCCTCCACCCCCCTCCCTTCTGTAACCCTCAGTTTGTTTCCTGGAGTCAGGAGTCTCTCATGGTGTGTCTCCCTCTCTGACATCTTCCCCTTCAGTTTTCCATCCCTTTCCCTATGGTTGTCCATGCTTTTCCTTATATTCCACATATGAGTGAAACCATATGGTAATTGGCCTTCTCTGCTTGACTTATTTCACTTAGCACAATCCCCTTCAGTTTCATCCATGTTGATGCAAATGGTAGGTATTCATCTTCTCTAAATGCTGAGTAACATTCCACTGGGTACAGCTACCCCATTTTCTTTATGCATTCATCTGTTGAAGGACATTGCACCGCCTTCCACAGTTTGGCTATTCTGGACATTGCTGCTATGAACATTGGGGTACACATGCCCCTTCTTTTCACTATGCCTGTATCTGTAGGGTAAATACCTAGTAGTGCAATTGCTGGGTTGTAGGGTAGCTCTATTTTTAACATCTTGAGAAACCTCCATACTGTTTTCCAGATTGGCTGTACCAACTTGAATTCCCACCAGCAGTGTAAGAGGATTCCCCTTTCTCCACAGCCTCAACAACAGATGCTGTTTTCTGCCTTGTTAATTTTTCCTATTTAACTGGTATAAGGTGGTATATCATTGTGGTTTGGTTTGTATTTCCCTGATGGCTAGTGATATTGAACATTTTTTCATGTGACTGATAAGCATTTGTATGTCTTCTATGGAGAATTGTTTGTTCATGTCTTCTGCCCATTTCATGACTGGATTATTTGCCTTTTCGGTGTTGACTTTGATAAGTTTTTTATAGATCTTGGATACCAGCCCTTTACCTGAAATGTCACTTGTAATATCTTCTCCCATTCTGTTGGTTGCCTTTTACTTTTGTTGACTGTTGCCTTTGCTGTGCAGAAGCTTTTTATCTTGATGAAGTCCTCATAGTTCATTTCTGCTTTTGTTCCAAAAAAAATTTCCCTTTTCCAAAGGGAAACCCTTGCGTTTAGAGACATACCTTGAAAAAGTTGGTGTGGCCAATGTCAGAGAGATGCTGCCTATGTTCTCCTCTAGGATTTTGATGGATTTCTGTCTCACATTGAGGTCGTTCATCCATTTTGAGTTTATCTTCAAGTATGGTGTAAGAGAATGGTCCAGTATCATTCTTCTGCATGTGGTGTCCACTTTTCTCAGCACCATTTACTAAGGAGACTGTCTTTTTTCCATTGGTTATCTTTCCCTAAATTGTCAAAGATTAGTTTACCATATAGTTGAGGGTCCATTTCTGGGTTCTCCATTCTGTTCCATTGGTCTGTGTGTCTGTTTTTGTGCCATACTGTCTGAATGATCACAGCTTTGTAATAGAGCTTGAAGTCAGGCATTGTGATGACCCCAGCTTTGGTTTTCTTTTTCAACATTCCCCTGACTATTCCTGGTCTTTTGTGGTTCCATAAAAATTTTAGGATTGTTTGTTCTAGCACTGTGAAAAACATCAATGGTATTTTGATAAGGATGGCATTGAAAGTGTAGATTGCTCTGGACAGGATAAACATTTTAACAATATTTATTCTTCTAGTTCATGAGCATGGAATATTTCTCCATTTCTTTGTGTCTTCCTCAATTTCTTTCGTAAGTGTTCTGTATCTTCTAGTGTATACATCCTTTATATCTTTGGTAAGGTTTATTCCTAAGTATCTTATGATATTTGGTGCCATTATAAATTGTATTGACCCCTTAATTTCTCTCTCTTCTGTCTCTTTGTTAGTGTACAGAAATGCAATCGATTTCTGTGCATTGATTTTGTATCCTGCCACATTGCTAAATTGCTGTATGTGTTCTAGTAATTTGGGGGTGGAGTCCTTTGTGTTTTCCAAAAAAGTATTATGTCATCTGTGAAGAGAGAGAATTTGTCTTCTTCTTTGTCAATTTGAATGCCTTTTACTTCTTTTTGTTGCCTGATAGCTGAGGCTAGGACATCTAGTACTACGATGAACAATAATGATGAGATTGGGAATCTCTGTCATGTTCCTGACCTTAGGGGAAAAGCTCTCAGTTATTCCCCATTGAGAATGATATTTGCTCTGTGCTTTTCAAAGGTGATTTTTATGATACTGAGGTATGTTCTCTCTATTTCTATATTTTGAAGAGTTTTAATCAAGAAAGGAGGATGTATTCTGTGAGATGCTTTTTCTGCATCAGTTGAGAGGATCATATGGTTCTGGTCTTTTCTTTTATTAATGTGCTCCATCACATTGAATTGCGAATGTTGAGCCACCCTTGCATCCCAGGAATAATTCCCACCTGGTCATGATGGATAATCCTTTTAATGTACTGTTGGATCCTATTGGATAAGATCTTGTTGAGTATTTTGGCATCAATGTTCATCAGGGATATTTGTAATTCTCCTTTTTCATGGGGTCTTTGCCTGGTGTGGATATCGGGGTACTGCTGACCTCATAGAACGAGTCTGGAAGTTTTCCTTCTATTTCTATTTTTTGAAATAGCTTCAGTAGAATAGCTGTGATTTCCTCTTTAAATGTTTGGTAGAACTCCCCTGGGAAGCCATCTGGCCCCGGACTCTTGTTTTTTTGAAGGTTTTTGATTACTGCTTCAATTTCCTTACTGGTTATTGGTCTATTCAGATTGTCGATTTCTTCCTGTTTCAGTATTAGTAGTTTATAAGTTCCAGGAATGCATTAATGTCTCTATATTTCTTAATTTGTTGGCATATAGTTGTTGGTAATAATTTCTAATAATTGTTTCTTTTTCCTTGGTACTAGTCCTGATCTCTTCTCTTTCATTCATGATTTTATTTATTTGGGTCCTTTCACTTTTCTTTTGGATAAGTCTGACCATAAGTTTATTGATCTTATTAATTCTTTCAAAGAACCAGCTTCTAATTTCATTGATCTGTTCTACTGTTTTCCTGGTTTCTATTTCACTGATTTCTGCTCTAATCTTTACAATTTCTCTTCTCCTGCTTGGTTTAGGCTTTATTTGCTATTCTTTCTCCAGCTCCTTTAGGTGAGATGTTAGCATGTGCATTTGGGATTTTTCTAATTTTTTGAGAGAAGTTTGGATGGCTACGAATTTCTGCCTTAGGACCAACTTTGCAGTATCCCATAGGGTTTGGACTGATGAGTTCTCATTCTCATTAGTTTCCATAAACTGAGTTCATCCTGAATTTCCTGGTTGACCCAATCATTCTTTAGCATGGTGCTCTTTAACCTCTAAGTGTTTGAATTCCTTCCAAATTTCTTCTTGTGATTGAGTTCCAGTTTCAAAGCATTGTGGTCTGAAATATGCCAGTAATGATCTCAGACTTATCAGTTGAGTATCAGTTGAGACCTTATTTGTGACCCCAGTATGTAGTTTATTCTGGAGAATACTCCATGTGCACTTGAGAAGGATGACTATTCTGTTATTTTAGGGTGGAATGTTCTGTATATGTCTATGAAGTCCATCTGGTCCAATGTGTCATTCAAAGCCCTTGTTTCCTTGTTAATCTTCTACTTAGATGATCTATCCATTGCTGTGAGTGGAGTGTTGAGATCTCCTACTATTAATGTATAATTATTAATATCTTTATTTTGGTAATTAATTGGTTTATATGATTGGCTGCTCCCATGTTGGGAGCATAGATATTTATAATTGTTAGATCTTCTCCTTGGGTAGACCCTTTAAGTATAATATAGTGGCCCTCTACATCTCTTTCTGCAGTCTTTGCTTTAAAATCTAATTTGTCTAATATGTGGATTGCTACCCCAGCTTTCTTTTGAGGTCCATTAGTGTGGCAAATGGTTCTCCATCCCCTCACTTTCAATCTGAAGGTGTCTTTAGGTTCAAAATGAGTCTCCTGTAGACAGCATATGGATGGGTCCTGTTTTTTTTATCCAATCTGAAACCCTGTGTCTTTTCACGGGAGGATTCAGCCCATTTACATTCAGAATAACTATTGAAAGATATGAAATTAGTGCCATTGTATTGCCTATAAGTCCCTGTTTCTATAGATTTTCCCTGTTTCTTTCTGGTCTATGTGATTCTTGGAGTCTCTATTCACTTACAGAATCCCCCTTAATATTTCTTGGAAGGCTGGCTTGGTGGTCACATATTCTTGAAAGCTCTTTATCTCTCCATCCATTCTGAATGACAGTCTAGCTGGATAAAGTATTCTTGGCTGCATGTTCTTTTCATTTTGTACCCTGAATATGTCTTGCCAGCCCTTTTTAGCTTGCCAGGACTCTGTGAACAAGTCTTATATTATTCCTATGTTCCTCCCTCCATATGTAAGGAAAATACTCTCCCTTTCTACTCTCAGAATAGTTCGCTTGGCTGTAAAATTTACAAGCTTCACTCTTATATGTTGTGGTATTGATCTGTTTTTATTGATTTTGGGTGGAGTCCTCTATGTCTCAGACTAGAATGCGTTTTTTCTTCCCCAGATTATGGAAGTTCTCAGCTATGATTTGCTCAAAGATATCTTTTAGTTCTCTCTCTCTCTCTCTCTCTCTCTCTCTCTCTCTCTCTCTCTCTTTCCCTCCTCGGAGATCCCAATAATTCTGACACTGGAATGTTTTATGGCATCATTGATCTCTCTAAGTCTATTTTCATGGGCTACTAACTGCCTATCCCTATCTTCTTCAGCTTCCTTCCCTTGTATCATCTTATCTTCTAAATCACTGATTCATTCTTCTTCCTCATTTACCATGACTGCTAGAGTATCCAATTTAGACTGCATTTAATTCCACCCAATTAGATCTCGTTTCTGCTCTTAAAGAGTCTATATTGCCACTAATGCTTTTTTCAAACATAACTATTGACTTCATGTTTGCTATCCTGGATTCTATCTCTGTCATCTTGCTTACATCCAGATCCACTAATTCTGTGGCAGATAAAATTGTCTCTGCTTCCTTTCTTTGTTGAGAGTTCCTCCTCCTTGTCATTCTGTCAAGGGATGGTTGAGCAAATAAGTAGAGTCCAAATTATCAACCACGACTCAAGCAAGATGCATCCTCATCCCTGGTTGTTGGGAGCCCTGGGACCATATTCCTGGTCAGCTAAGTGCCCTTCCTAGAGAAGAGTCAAGTTGTAGGGCAGAGCATAAGCACGCAAGGTGGTCACCAGCAACCGGGGACTCCACCAGGTGTTGCACACATCTTATGACCCAGAAATTCCTTCTCATCAAATGTGGAGAAATATCCTTACTCAAATATATCCTACAGTAGTCTATACAGCAGAAAAAAAGAAAATAACCTAAATGTCCATCAAATGGGAAATGGATAAAGAACATATTGTCATCCATACTTCTGAATACTATGCAATAGTTAAACAGAATGAGGTAGATCTCGATGTTTTGTCATGAAAATAACTAGGACAGATTGTTAAACAAACCAATCACATTACAGGATATACATTCTTATGTAAAGCACACACACAAAACATACAAAACAAAAGCACATATTTTTACTACTCATCAGCTTTATAATCTTGAATACACCTGATACTTAGTTCACAGCTATTTTTCTGATTTGTATAATTTGAATAGGATTGTAGGGAGGGTTAAATGGATTAACACCGTGAAGTTCTTAATGGTACAAAGTAATTGCACTCAATATTAGCTATTATTAGTTTTAATTCAATTCACAAATATTCATTAATTAGCCACCATGTATCAGGCACTCCACTAGCCATTGGTGATACAGACACCACTAAGAATCCATCCTTGCCATTGAAAAAGCTTACACAATGTAGAGCAATTAGCCAAATATGCCCACATTGGCAATACAATGATAAGCACTTTGAAGGAATAATTGTAGGGTGCTCTGAACCTATAGAGGAGGTTCACTCAGCACAGCATTGGGGAAGAAGGGGTGTAAAAGTGGGGAACTTTTAAAATGAAAAATTCTAGAAACAACTTTCCATTCCCTTTCCTTTAAAGGAGAGAAAGTGGTTGGTAGATTATTTATGCTTTTCTAGACCAAAAATGACCCATCAAAATTTATGTTGGCATAAGATTTTCTGATTACCACTCAAGCTTGGCAACTGAGAGTAACCATTATGAGCTATAATGGTGTCGTTCTACGGGACAAGTTGGGAAACAACAACAAATTGTGTTGCAAGCCTTGTGAGGTATCTACTTCATTCCACAGGGTGCCAGTCTTTCATAACATAGTTTCCACATTCAGAGAACATTTTATGGTAAGTTTCCAGAGATTGTGTTTCACAACAAATATCTGAATCCCCCTGCCAAAAACTTAAGATTGTATAAACTCAAAATAAACATGAGTCAGCACCACATCTCTATTTAAAAAAAAGACATGACAATGGCTTGTATTAACTAGAGAGTATTATCTAGGAACTAATAAGCAACTGTCCACTTATAGGTCACAGTATTATAAGATTCAGACTAAATATTCAAGAAAGAGATAAAAAAAATCTGATGTTGCTTAAAAGACCAAGCTATAAATCTGCAATGAGTTAAATGGATAAAGAATGCTTTCCAACTAATTCAGTAAGAACTGCATCCTCTGGAACTAACAAATGAAAGAGATTTCCTGCCCATAGAGCTCATGGTCTAGTCAGAAAAACAGAGCATACACACAGAAAGCAGAATAACATTAAGTCTTTTACATAATGAAATTTAAGTATAAGCTTAAACAAGTGGGAAACCTAACCAAAGAGGTAAAATATTTATAGGTAAAATGTCTATACTCTGAAAACTATAAAACACTGATGGAAGAAATTGAAGACACAAAGAAATGGAAAAACATCCCATGTTCATGGATTGGAAGAAAAAATATTGTTAAAATGTCTATACTACCCAAAGCAATCTACACATTTAATACAATCTCTATCAAAATACCAACAGATTTTTTTCACAGAGCTAGAACAAACAATCCTAAAATTTGGATTTAACCACAAAAGATTCCAAATAGCCAAAGCTCTTATAAAAGAAAAGCAAACCTGGAGGCATCACAATTCTGGACTTGAAGTTATATTGCAAAGCTATAGTGATCAAAACAGTATAGTACTGACGAAAACATACACAAAGATCAATGGAACAGAATGGAAAACTGAGAGATGGACCCAAAACTATATGGTCAACTAATCCTCGATAAAGCAGGAAAGAATATCCAAAGGAAAAAAGAAAGTCTCTTTAACAAATGGTGTTGAGAAGACTGGACAGCAACATAGAAAAGATTTTAGATAGATTTTAAATAAAGATTATATACCCATTATGAAAAATTTATAATGATTTCTCATTGTCAACAGGATAAATCTGTTTTTCTCGCCTTATCTCACACATTATATCTCAAAGGTAATCCTCTGGTCAAGCTAGAATGGATTAAGCAGTATGTCTCAGGTTTCCCATCTGGAAAACTTTCTACAAATCCTAATCATGGATAGCCATATTAATCCCCTCTCTTTCAATGAACATTCACAGCTACAGCACCTAATGTCCTCTTCCCCCACTGAATACTCTTACCACTTATCTACAGTTTACAGTCTGATTGTGTCCTGGCAATGTCCACCTCTACCACAAGAACTTGGTAATAAATGAGGAAATTTTACAAAACAGATCAGAACAGAAACATGCAAAGTCACCTTACATAGACAGAATGACTCACAGGCCTCCAACACTTGACCACATCCTAATTGAATTGGTCTATGTCTCGAGGATTGAGCAAGAAAGGGATAATAAATCTCAAAAGCTAGAGCTGGATTTATACGAACAGTATATTCTTGAGGACGGAGAGGGTTGGGTGTTGGACTTAAATATTTCTATTCCCTAAAGCAAAGCATATTTCTTGTGAAGATAGTGCAGGTGCTTCCAGTCAATAGATGTCACATATAACCTCACTGGCGCCAGCATGCCCCTCCCACTGAACTAAAAATTCCAGTGGAGTATGCCTCATGATCTGCATTTTTAAAAGTTGCTTTTATTCCAGAATAACATATATAGTATAAAAATAACCCACTTTAGAGGTATAGTTCTATAAATTTTGACGAAAACATAAGGATATATAACCACCACCACAATCAAGATATGGAATATATGATTTAACTTCTTATGTAGGTTCGTTGACTGGGGGAAAAATGTGCTATGCATGAAGACATGTTTGCAACAATTATTTTTCACTAAAAATAATACTGTCATATTAGCTTGGCTAGAATGATTCCATTCTTAATATATTGACAAACTCATGAAAGTAAGAAAAACAAAATTGTCATCTCAGATCTAAATTACACCAAGGCAATGTATGAGATCATAATTACAAAAAGTTACCTTAAAGAGACAGACTATATGTCACAGACCTACAAGTCTTGTTGACCATAAGCTGACTACAAATTCTGCATTAACCAAGTGTGTAAAACAAAACATAGGTTGATTTAGTTAGACATTTTTTAGACAAGTGTTAAACTATGATCCTTAAACTGGTGCCCATGTGCAAACTGTTTATTATGGGGCAATAAGAGAAGTATAAAAACTAAGAGGTAAGCAATTAGAAACTTTTATTGCAATATAACAGATTAATTTTATATTGATTTAATCCAATATTAAAATTTTGGGGCTTGTATTTTTTATGCCCTGGCTTCGTTTTTCTACTGATTTATTTTTATTGTATTTTTAAAAGGTATTGGTTCATTATAGGATGGACTGGTGGTGGGCACAACACTGGTCCTTTCTCCCACAGATTAAAAAGCACTATTCTAGTGTATGCTTTCACCATCTCATGCTTGAACCTACTAAATCTTGACCACTCAGTTAACCCTTAATCATTTACTACCTTAGTCATGGATTAACAAACTTCTTCCATAAGGGGTCAGAAACTAAATTGTTTTGGCCTTGCAAGTCAAACAGCTTCAGTCACAATTCTTCAACAGAGTAGAAGGGTAGAATTATTCTACTCTGTTGTTGTAAGCCAAAAGTAACCATAGACAATATGCAAACAAATGAGTTTGGCTGCATCCCAATAAAACTGTATTACTTTAACTGGAGACAGGCTGATTTGATCCACGGGCTGAAATTCGTCAATCCCTGTCTTATATTATCATTTAATTTTGTCATGTTAGATTGCAAACTCTTCACCAAGAGCAGATCTGGGGCTTATCTTTTTTTTCCCCCCTCATTTCAAGCAGTGATTTCAAATTCCAATGACCACCTTTAGAATGAATGAACAAATGGTGAGAAAAACTGGAAGGAAGGGCAAGAGTATTCCAGATAGTGGGGACAAAAAAAGCAAAAGCATATGGTTGGGAATATAAGTAAAGATAATTTAACTAAAGCCAAGAAGACCGAGAATAATTTCAATGCTCCCATCAAAGATATAAAGCATTGTTTAAAAAAAAAGTTCCTGGCCAATTTCTTTTGAATACAGGAAATAGAAAACAAGTTGGCATTTTCCCAGAAAGATTTTAGATGACACATAAACAAGAACTTCAGTAAACTTTAAACTGGGATACTAAAGAAACTTGCTCAGCAAGACGACTCTCTCACAGTGATGTTAACACAAATTGTCCTGAAATATTTGAAAAAGTTATTGTGGGTGTCCAAGAAATGTACTGGATAATTCCTCAAGATTGCTTTCATTTTCAAGCCTATAAATTCAGCAGATAAACCATTTTTCCCCGAGAGACTCCACGCCTCTAAAAAAGTTCTAAAAAGGAAACACAATATTTATTAAAAGGTTATTGGTATTTCAAATTACATTATATATACTAATTGTTTATTTTTGTGCCTAGTAAAAGCATATTACCTAAAATAAGTATTTTCAGAAAATTACTCACTGTAATGGAGTGGAGGCCGTTGTACGTTCCACATAAAGTATCATATCATCTGCAAAGAATGAGAGTTTGACTTCGTCTTTGCCAATTTGGATGCATTTTAATTTTTTGTGTTGTTGTCTGATTGCTGAGGCTAGGACTTCTAATACCATGTTGAAAAGCAGTGGTGATAGTGGACAGCCCTGCCATATTCCTGACCTTAGGGGAAAAGGTCTCAATTTCCTGACTTTAGGGGAAAAGCTCTCAGTTTTTCTCCATTGAGAATGATATTCGCTGTGGGTTTTTCGTAGATGGCTTTGATGATATTGAGGTATGTACCCTCTATGCCTACACTATGAAGAGTTGTGATCAAGAAAGGATGCTGTACTTCGTCAAATGATTTTTCAGCAACTGTTGAGAGAATCATATGGTTCTTGTTCTTTGTATTATTAATGTCTTGTATCACACATCTCGACTTGCGAATGTTAAACCAAACTTGCAGCCAGGGAACAAATCCCACTTGGTCGTGGTGAATAATCCTTTTAATGTGCTATTGGATCCTATTGGCTAGTATTTTGGTGAGGATTTTTACATCCGTGTTCATCAAGGATATCGGTCTGTAATTTTCTTTTTTGATGGAGTCTTTGCCTGGTTTTGGGATCAAGGTAATGCTGGCCTCATAAAAGGAGTTTGGAAGTTTTCCTTCCATTTCTATTTTTTGGAACAGTTTCAGGAGAACAGGTATTAATTCTTCTTTAAATGTTTGGTAGAGGGCTCCTGGGTGGCTCAGTGGGTTAAAGCCTCTGCTTTCAGCTCAGGNTCCTTCTTGATGGGGTCTTTGCCTGGTTTGGGGATCAAGGTAATGCTGGCCTCATAAAAGGAGTTTGGAAGTTTTCCTTCCAATTCTATTTTTTGGAACAGTTTCAGGAGAATAGGTATTAATTCTTCTTTAAATGTTTGGTAGAATTCCCCTGGGAAGCCGTCTGGCCCTGGGCTCTTGTTAGTTGGGAGATTTTTGATGACTGCTTCAATCTCCTTACTGGTGATGGGTCTATTCAGGTTTCTTCCTTCTTCCTGGTTCAGTTTTGGTAGTTTATATTTCTCTAAGAATGCATCCATTTCTTCCAGATTGTCAAATTTGCTGGTGTGTGTAGAGTTGCTCATAATATGTTCTTATAATTGTATTTCTTTGGTGTTGGTTGTGATCTTGCCTCTTTTAGTCATGATTTTATTAATTTGAGTCCTTTCTCTTTTATTTTGGATAAGTCTGGNGGGTCTTTGCCTGGTTTGGGGATCAAGGTAATGCTGGCCTCATAAAAGGAGTTTGGAAGTTTTCCTGCCTACTTGTAATCTCTCTCTGTGTGTCAAATAAATAAATAAAATCTTAAAAAAAATGTTTGGTAGAATTCCCCTGGGAAGCCGTCTGGCCCTGGGCTCTTGTTCGTTGGGAGATTTTTGATGACTGCTTCAATCTCCTTACTGGTGATGGGTCTATTCAGGTCTTCAGTTTCTTCCTGGTTCAGTTTTGGTAGTTTATATTTCTCTAAGAATGCATCCATTTCTTCCAGATTGTCAAATTTGCTGGTGTAGAGTTGCTCATAATATGTTCTTAGAATTGTTTGTATTTCTTTGGTGTTGGTTGTGATCTCTCCTCTTTCATTCATGATTTTATTAATTTGAGTCCTTTCTCTTTTCTTTTGGATAAGTCTGGCCAGGGGTTTATCAATCTTATTAATTCTTTCAAAGAACCAGCTCCTAGTTTCATTGATTTGTTCCACTGTTCTTTTGGTTTCTATTTCATTGATTTCTGCTCTGATCTCTATTATTTCTCTTCTCCTGCTGGGTTTAGGCTTTCTTTGCTGTTCTTTCTCCAGGTCTTTTAGGTGTAGGGTTAGGTTGTGACCTAGGTTAAGACCTTTCTTGTTTCTTGAGAAAGGCTTGTATTGCTATATACTTTCCTCTCAGGACAGCTTTTGCTGTGTCCCAAAGATTTTGAACAGTTGTGTTTTCATTTTCAATTGTTTCCCAGAATTTTTTAAATTCTTCTTTAATTTCCTGGTTGACCCATTCATTCTTGAGTAGGGTGTTCTTCAGCCTCCATGTATTTGAGGTCTTTCCAACTTTCCTTTTGTGGTTGAGTTCTAGTTTCAGAGCATTATGATCTGAAAATAT
Source organism: Ailurus styani (assembly GCA_002007465.1). Classification (NCBI taxonomy): domain Eukaryota; kingdom Metazoa; phylum Chordata; class Mammalia; order Carnivora; family Ailuridae; genus Ailurus; species Ailurus styani. The sequence goes on along the minus strand of LNAC01001380.1, from coordinate 36,016 downwards.
GCAGGGAATGATCCCAATCTTTTTTTTTACTGGGTGAGACATGATTTGTGACCCAGAATATGGTCTAGTCTGGAGAATGTTCCATGTGTTGGAGAAGAATGTGTATTCTGTTGTTTTGGGATGTAATGTTCTGAATGTATCTGTGATGTCCAACTGGTCCAGGATGTCATGTAAAGCCTTTATTTCCTTATTGATCTTTTGCTTAGATGATCTGTCCATTTCAGTAACAGGGGTGTTAAATNTCCCCTACTAATATTGTATTCTTGTCAATGTGTTTCTTTGATTTTGTTATTAATTGGTTTATATAATTGGCTGCTCCCATGTTAGGGGCATAGATATTTAAAATTGTTAGATCTTCTTGTTGGACATACCCTTTAATTATGATATAGTGTCCTTCCTCATCTCTTATGACATTCTTTGGCTTAAAATCTAATTTATCTGATATAAGGAATGCCACCTCATCTTTGTTTTGATGTCCATTGGCATGGTAAATTATTTTCCACCCCCTCACTTTAAATCTAGACCTGTCTTTCATTCTAAAATTAGTTTCTTGTAGACAGCATGTCGATAGGTCTTGGTTTTTTATCCATTCTGCTACCCTGTGTCTTTTAGTTGGGGCATTTAGACCATTTACATTCAAGGTAACTATTGAGAGATATGAATTTAGTGCCATTGTATTGCCTCTAAGGTGGCTGTTACTGTATATTGTGTCTCTTCCTTTCTGGTCTATATTTCTTTTAGGCTCTCTTTGCTTAGAGGACCCCTTTCAATATTTCCTGTAGGGCTGGCTTGGTGTTTGCAAATTCCTTGAGTTTTTGTTTGTCCTGGAAGATTTTTATCTCTCCTTCTATTTTCAATGACAGCCTAGCTGGATATAGTGTTCTTGTCTACATATTTTTCTCGTTTCATGTGCTGAATATATCGTGCCAGTTCTTTCTGGGCTGCCAGATCTCTGTGGATAGGTCTNCTGCCAGGTCTCTGTGGATAGGTCTGCTGTCAGTCTAATATTTCTACCATTGTATGTTATAGACCTCTTGTCCCGAGCTGCTTTCAGGATTTTCTCTTTGTCACTAAGACTTGTCAGTTTTACTATTAGATAGATGACGGGGTGTGGACCTATTTTTATTGATTTTGAGGGGGCTTCTCTGTGCCTCCTGGATTTTGATGCTTGTTCCCTTTGCCAAATTAGGGAAATTCTGTACTATAATTTGCTCCAATATACCTTCTGCCCCCCCACTCTCTAGTCTTCTTCTCAGATCCCAATTATTCTAATATTGTTTCGTCTTATGGTATCACTTATCTCTCAAATTCTCCCCTTAATGGTCCAGTAGTTGTTTATCTCTCTTTTCCTCAGTCAGCTTCTTTATTGTCTGTCATTTGGTCTTCTATATCACTAATTCTGTCTTCTGCCTCATTTATCCTAGCAGTAAGAGCCTCCATTTTTTATTGTACCTCATTAATAGCTCTTTTGATTTCCACTTGGTTAGATTTTAGTTATTTCTCCATAAAGCGTTTTTATTTCTCTAGAGAGGGATTCTTTATTATCTTCCATGCTTTTTTTTGAGCCCAGCTAGGACCTTAATAATCGTAATTCTGACTCTAGTTCTGTCATATTACTAATGTCTGCATTGAATAGGTCCCTAGCCATCGTTACTGCCTCTTGTTCTTTTTTTTTTGTGATGATTTTTTCAACCTTGTCATTTTATCCAGATAAGTATAAATGGATGAGAGATCAAAATACTCAAGGGTAGCAACGACCCCAGAAAAATATACACTAACCTAATCAGAATTAACCCAAAATTGGGGGGAGAAGAAAGGGGGGAAACTATATCTATATCTATATCTATTTCTATATCTAGCTCTGTCTCTGTCTTATATCTATTTCTGTATCTATATCTATATCTATTGGACTGGTCAATTGAACAGACCCTATATGTATGCAAAAAATATGGTTAAATACAATGAAGGGATAAAATATGGCTATAACAATGAAAATTTAAAAAGATTTTTAAAAGGTATTGATATGATAACATAGTTAAAAAACATTAAATATGAAAGAGGAAAAAATTTTAATGAAAAGAGTAAGAATAAAATAAAATTCAAAGAATTTCACTTTGAAAGACTAAAAGATCATGGGGAAAAAGCCATGAATTCTATGTGTTGCCTTCCCCTAGCTCTGGAGTTCCACAATTCTCAGTGATTGGTGAACTTGGTCTTTGCTGGATGTCCTTCTAATCTTCTGGGGGAGGGGCCTGTAGCTGTGATTTTCAAGTGTCATTGCCCGAGGCAGAATTGCACCACCCTTGCCAGGGGCCAGGCTAAGTAATCGGCTCAGGTTCGTTCTCCGAAGCTTTTGTTCCCCGAATGCTTTCTGAACAGCTTTGGAGGATGGGAATGAAAATGACGGCCTCCTAATATCCAACCCAGAGGAGCCGAGAGCTCAGGACCTCACTCCTCAGTGCATCCTCAGAGAAATACAGTCAATCTCTCCTGTCTCCCTGGTCTCCGGCTGCACTCCAAGCTCACCCAGCCTGTGAACGAGTGTCTCTATCTGTGGTGCATGGCCCGTTTAGAATCTCCAATCCCAGCAGATTCCTGCAGCACTCTCCCATGCCACTCCACCTGGAGAAGGAAGGAGGGGGTCTCTCTGGATCCGCCGCCTGTGGGGTCCGTGCTCAAAGAGCAGTGACCCCAGTGTGCTTTGGATCATGGTTTAAGGTAACACCAAGCTGAGAGACACCTCCTCAGCTTGGCTCCGTCTCTCCAGTTGGCTTCCCCTCTCTGATACCCGGGAGCTCTGTCGCTCTCAGACACCCCTGGTCTTTTTGTGTCCCTGTGGGTCCTGAGACCACACTGTCCCTGCAAGGGCTTCAACCCCCACTTAGCCTCTGGGGCTACATTCCTCAGTGAAGCACACTTCCAAAAGTTTCAATTTTGTGCTCCGTTGCTCTCACTTATTGGGAGCTTGTCCCTCCCCCCAGAGTCTATCTTCCTGTCGCTTCAGTTTCACTTCCCTGCATGTCCTACCTTCCAGAAAGTGGTTGAATTTCTGTTCCTAGAATTGTTGCTCTTCTTCTCTTTGATCTCCTGTTGAATTTGTAGGAGTTCAGAATGGTTTGATAACTATCTAGGTGAATTTATGGGACCTGATGATAATCGGTCTCCTACTTCTCCTCCATCTTGCTCCTCCTCCCCAATTTTTATTTTTTTAACCATATGTTGTATCATGCTCTGCTTTCACAGATAGGAGCACTCCTGTTTGATCCTTACATAGGAATGTTACATGAAAATGTGGTTAATCCAGTGTAGTGTACTTTTGCAACTGCCAGATCTCTGGATTTAACTCATAGTCACTTAGATTTTCTAACTTAACAGTTGTCATATGAGAAGCCCAGAAGTCAGGCATAGTACATTTTTTTGCATACTCCCACTGATTGGAGTGATAGAGAGCTGGTCTATTTTATAAGACTTCTCACCTACACCAGGGGGCCTTAACTGATTCAACAACAGCTTCCCTGCTTTTTCTCTGTGTTTTGCTATTCACAATATCATTCTTGCCCAGATTAAATTTTTATTCTGGTTAACGATTTTGGCTTTTGTTCATGTCCCTAGTATATTAATCCTATCACCTGGGCCTTAATAATGACGACATTGTATTCCTTTCTGCCTTGTCTTCCCTGATAATTTGATTCTAGAAAATTACTGTGCTTCACTAACCTAAACCTCAGTGTTTGAGTTACATATGTTCCAATTTCTGCCCTATGGTATACTGGTCAGAATCTTAATGATAAAGTGTATATCCATTTGTTTATTTTACTGTGCAAAGCACTCTCTTAGGTTTTATGATACAAAGATGAATGAGACAAAATCCTTGTCTGCAAGGAGCTTGCAGTCTAGTGAAGGATACAGAGAAGTTAATCAACAATTGTAATGGAATATGTTATAAAAGTATTATGCTAAAAGAGTCATGCAAACACAAAGGATATTAAAGATGGCTTCCTGGATGAAGTGATATAAAGCTATTTTGAAGGCCAGATAGGAGTTAGCAAGGCAGAAAAAAATAGATAAATTAGAGGGTATGAAAAGTATTCCAAGAAGAGAGAAAAACATAAGTAAGCAAGAGACAGCATGGCAGATTAGAGGGACAAGTAGTTTAGTATGACTGAAACATATTTGCAGTGAAGTGGTAAAATATGAGGCTGGTTAGAGCCAGATCATGAAAAGCCTTGTTGAACTATATTCTATCTAGTGGGCAATATGGACTCACTGAATTAGATTATCCAGAACCACTGAAGAGTGTTTCAGGTTACTCTCCAGGGTTATGAAAGATGGATTAGAAATAGGTGAAAGACGGTGAAAGGAGAGGGGACTTACAATAATCCTGATAATACGTAATGATGGACGAAAATAAGATAGGTGCAAAAGGAATGGAAAGGAGAGGATGAAAATAAGAATAAAAGATGTAGTGTTTGATCATACATAACTTGACAAATCATTTGGTACAGGATTTAAAAAAGTCTAAACCGCATGGTTACATATTTGAGGTACTAAGAGAAGAAATAAGTTGTCATTAAAAGTTTGATGCAGAAGACAATGGCTTAATTAAGCTGAATGTGCAGTGTACATAAGCATCTAAAAGAAGATAATCCACAGGTAGGTGAAAATGTCACTCAGTAGTTCCAAATAAAAGTTATGGATACAATAGATGTGAGGGTTGTCTGCATAGAAGCAATAGCTTATAAGAATGAGTATATAAAGAAAATCTGGAAAGATTCTCAAAGAAAAAATGAAATTCTAGATTAGGCTAGAGTTTCCAGTAGGTTTTACATTGTTGATATACAACATGTACAGTGTCAGAAGAAAAGTCATTATCTTACCTCTTCCTTTCTAAAATGTTTCAATTAATTCTTTTTAAAGTACTTCCTCTTATCCAGTTTCATGTGACCCTCTTCACAAGTGCCCTTTGAGTTGGATACGTGGAGTACTATTTCCCTTTATAAGAACTTCCTGGTAATCTTAGCACCTCTGTCCCTTCCCTAGGGCAGACTCCTTATCCCAGCTAAACTTAAAGACCTTTGCCCTACTGGCACCCATGTCCTAGCATGACACTCAATTCATAGGTGGAAGGGCTAGAGCACTGAGTGTTCAAGTGTTTCCCAAAGGTCACAGAGCAAGCCAGCACAAGAAGAAAATGATAGAGAAAGACTCGGGACTGCTGACTTCATGTCTAGGGCTGTTTGCACTACATTTTTTTTAATTTAAATTCAATTAGCCAACATATAATATGTCATTATTTTCAGATGCAGTGTTCAGTGATTCATCAGTTGCATATAACACCCAGTGCTCATCACATGTGCCCTCCTTAATGCCCATCACCCAATTACCCCATCCCCCAACCCACATTCCCCTCCACAACATTAACTTTATTTTCCAGAGTCTAGAGTCTCTCATGATTTGTCTCCCACTCTGATGTATTCCCCTTCAGTTTTCCATCCCTTCCTCTATGATCCCCTGAGCTATTTCTTATATTCCACATACGAGTAAAACCATATGATAATAGTCTTTCTTTGATAGATTTATTTCCCTTAGCACAATACCCTCCAGTTCCATCCACATCCATGTAAATGGTAGGAATTCATACTTTCTGATGGCTGAGTAATATCTCACTGTATAAATAAATCACATATTCTATATCCATTAATCTGTTGAATGACATCTCAGCTCTTTCCACAGTTTAGCTATTGTGGACATTGCAACTATGAACATTGGGGTACAGGTGCCCCTTCATTTCACTGCATCTGTATCTTTGGGGTGAATACCCAGTAATGCAATTGCTGGGTTGTAGAGTAGCTCTATTTTTAACATGGTGAGGAAACTCCATACTGTTTTCCAGAGTGGTCGTACCAACTTGCATTCCAACCAACAGGGTAAGTGGGTTCCCATTTCTCTGCATCCTCGCCAGCATTTGTTGGTTACTGTCTTATTAATTTTAGTTAATTGTGGTTTAGTGTGTCTTCTTTGAAAAACGTCTGTTCATATCTTCTGACCATATCTTGACTGGAATATTTGTTTATACAGTGTTGACTTTAATAAGTCCTTTGTATATCTTAGATACCAGCCCTTTATCTGAAATGTCACTTGCAAATATGTTCTCCCATTCTGTTGGCTGCCTTTTACTTTTGTTGACTGTTGCCTTTACTGTGCAGAAGCTTTTTTGTTGATGAAGTCCCCATAGTTCATTTTTGGTTTTGTTTCCCTTGCCTTTAGAAACGTGTCCTGAAAGAAGTTGATGTGGCCAATGTCAGAGAGAAGCTGCCTTTGTTCTCCTACAGGAATCTGATGGATTCCTGTCTCACATTTAGGACTTTCATCCATTTAAAGTTTATCTTTGTGTGTGGCATAAGAGAATGATACAGTATCATTCTTCTGCATGTGGTGTCCAATTTTCCCAGCACCATTTACTAAAGAGACTGTCTTTTTTCCATTGATTATCTTTCCCTAACTTGTCAAAGATTAATTGACCATTGAGTTGGGGATCTATTTCTGGGCTCTCTGTTCCATTGATCTGTGTCTGTTTTTGTGGCAGTACCATACTGTCTTGATGATCACAGCTTTGTAAGAGAGTTTGCAGTTAGGCATTGTGATGACCCCAGCTTTGTTTTTCTTTTCAACATTCTTCTGACTATTCAGGGTCTTTTGTGGTTCCATAAAAATTTTAGGATTATTTGCTCCAGCTCTGTGAAAAATGCCAATGGTATTTTGATAGGGATGTATTACATTGGACACTGGGTGTTATACATAAACAAAGAATCTTGGATCACCACATCAAAAACTAATGATGTACTGTATGGTGACTAACAAAACACAATAAAATTTTTTAAAAATAAAAAAAAATAAAAATTTAAAAAAAGCACTCCTGAAGGGCAAAAAAAAAAAAGAAAGTTTAGATTGCTCTGGGCAGGATAGACATTTTAACAATATTTATTCTTCCAATCCATGAGCATGGAACATTTTTCCATTTCTTTGTGTCTTCCTCAATTTCTTTCATAAGTGTTCTGTAGTTTCTAGTGTATACATCCTTTAAATCTTTGGTTAGGTTTATTCCTAGGTAGTTTATGATATTTGGTGCCATTATAAATGGTATTGACCCCTTAATTTCTCTTTCTTCTGTCTCGTTGCTAGTGTACAGAAATGCAACTGATTTCTAGGCATTGATTTTTGTATCCTGCCACATTGCTGAATTGCTGTATGTGTTCTAGTAATTTTGGGGTGAAGTCTTTTGGGTTTTCCACATAGAATATCATGTCATCTGCAAAGAGTGAGAGTTTCAGTTCTTTCCCAAATTTAATGCCTTTTATTTCCTTTTGTTGTCTGATTGCTGAAGCTAGGACTTCTAGTACTACGTTGAACAGGAGTGCTGAGAGTGGGCATCCCTGTCATGTTCCTGACCTTAGGAAAAAGTTCTCACTTTTTCCCTATTGAGAATGATAATTTCTGTGGGCTTTTCATAGGTTCTTTTTATGATATTAAGGTATGTTCCCTCTATCCCTACACTTCGAAGAGTTTTAAACAAGAAAGGATGATGTATTTGGTCAAATGTTTTTTTCTGCATCAATTGAGAGGATCATATGATCCTTTTCTCTTCTTTTATTAATGTGATCTATCACATTGATTGAATTGTGAATGTTGAACCACCCTTGCAGCCCAGGAATAAATCCCACCTGGTTGTGATGGACAATCTTTTTAATGTACTTTTGGATCTTATTGGATAATAGCTTGATGAGTATTTTTGCATCCATGGTCATCGTATTGGTCTGTAATTCTTCCTTTTGCTGGGGTTTTTGTCTGGTTTTAGCATCAAGGTAATGCTGGCCTTGTAGCTTGGAAGTTTTCTTTCCATTTCTATTTTTTGAAGCAGCTTCAGGAGAATAGGCATGATTTCTTCTTTAAACATTTAGTAGAATTCCCCTTGGAAGACATGTGGCCCTGGACTATTGGGGTTTTTTGGGGGGGGAGGGGTTTATTACTATTTCAATTTCCTTGCTGGTTATTGATCTGTTCAGATTTTCTATTTCTTCCTGGTTCAGTTTCGGTAGTTTATAAGTTTCCAGGAATGCATTCATTTCTTCCAGATTGCCTAATTTGTTGGCATATAATTGCTCATAATATGCTCTTAAAACTATTTGTATTTCCATGGTGCTTGTCATGATCTCTCCTCTTTCATTCATGATTTTATTAATTTGAGTTATTTCTCTTTCCTTTTGGGTAAGTCTGGTTAGAGGTTTATTGATCTTATTAATTCTTTCAAAGAACCAGCTTCTAGTTTCATTGATTTGTTCTATGGTTCTTCTGGTTTCTACTTCATTGATTTCTGCTCCAATCTTTATTATTTCTCTTCTTGGTTGTTTAGGGTTTATTTGCTGTTCTCTCTCTATCTCCTTTAGGTGTAAAGTTAGCTTGTGTATTTGAGATTTTTCTAATTTTTTGAGAGAGGCATCTATTGCAATGTACTTCCTTATTAGGATACTCTTTGTTGTATCCTAAAGGTTTTGAACAGATGTATTTTTATTCTCCTTAGTTTCCATGAAATTTCAAAATTCTTCTTTAGTTTCCTGGTTGACCCATGCACTCTTTAACAGGATATTCTTTAACCTCCAAGTACTTGAGTTCCTTCCAAATTTCCTCTTGTGATTGAGCTCAAGTTTCAAAGCACTATGGTCTGAAAATATGCTGGGAATAATCCCAATCTTTTGTTATCAGTTGAAACCTGATTTGTGATCCAGCATGTTCTGGAGAATGGTCCATGTGCACTGGGGAAGAAAGAGTATTCTATTGTTTTAGGATGGACTGATCTGTATATATCTGTGAAGTTCATCTGGTCCAGTGTGTCATTCAAAGCCCTTGTTTCCTTGTTGATCTTCTACTTAGATGATCTGTCCATTGCTTTGAGTTAGGTGTTGAAGTCCCCTACTATGACTGTATTATTACTGATATGTTTCTTTATTTGGTTATTAATTGGTTGATGTAATTGGCTGCTCCCATTTGGGGCATAAATGTTTACAGTTGTTAGAACTTCTCATTGGATAGACTCTTTAAGTATGATATAGTGTCCCTCTTCATTCCTTAATACAGTCTTTGGTGTAAAATCTAATTTGCCTAATATGAATATCACTACCCCAGCTTTCTTTTGAAGCCCATTAGCATGAAAATAGGTCTCTTTCCCCTCGTTTGCAGTCTGGAGGTGTCTTTAGATCTAAAATGAGTCATTTGCAAAAATAAAATAAAAAATAAAAAATAAATAAAATGAGTCATTTGCGGACAGCATATGGATGGTTCCTGCTTTTTTTTTTTATCCAGTCTCATACCCTGCCTTTTGATTGGTGCATTTAGCCCATTTACATTCAGCATAACTATTGAAAGATATGAATTGAGTGCCATTGCATTGCCTGTAAAGTCCCTGTTTCTGTAGATTGTTTCTGTTTCTTTCTGGTTTTTGTTAGTCTTCACTTGTAAGATCCCCCTTAATATTTCTTGTAGGGCTGGATTGGTGGTCACATATCCTTTGAGTTTCTGTCTGTCCTGGAACCTCTTTATCTCTCCTTCCATTCTGAATGACATCCTCACTGGATAAATTATACTTGGCTGTATATTATTCTCTTTTAGTACCCTGAATATATCATGCCAGTCATTTTTGTCCTGCCACGTCTCTGTGGATAGGTCTGATGTCAGTCTAAAGTTCCTCCCTCTTTAAGTAAGGAGGCTCTTGTCTCAAGCTGCTTTCAGGATTTTCTCTTTTTCTCTAAAAGTTGCAAGCTTCACTATTATATGTCAGGTGCTGATCTGTTTTTATTGATTTTGGGAGGGGTCCTCTCTACCTCTTGGAGATGAATGTCTGTTTCTTTTCCCAAAGAAGCAAAATTCTCAGCTTTGATTTGCTCCAATGTACCGTCTGACCCTCTCTCTCTGTCTTCACCCTCAGGCACCCCAATAATTCTGACACTGGTATGTTTCCTGGCATCATTAATTCCTTGAAGTCTTTCTTCATGGGCTCTTAGTTGTTTGTTTCTCTATTCCTCAACTTCCTTCCTTTCCATTAGCCTATCTTCTAAATCCCTTACTCTCTCTTCTGCCTCATTCATCCTAGCTTTTACAGCATCCAATGTAGACTGTCTCTCAGTTATAGCATTTTTAAATTTGGAATGTTCTCTTTTCCTCAACTGCCTTCCTTTCCATTGGCCTGTCTTCTAAATCCCTTACTCTCTCTTCTGCCTCATTCACCCTAGCTTTTACAGCATCCATTTGAGACTGCTTCTCAGTTATAGCATTTTTAAATTTGGCATGATTAGATCTCATTTCTGCACTAAGAGATTCTCTGGTGTCTTTTATGCTTTGTTCAGGCCCACCTATTTACTTTATAACTGTTATCCTGAATTCCATCTCTGACACCTTACTTATATCCATATTGATTAGATCTGTGGCAGGGAACATTACCTCTAGTCCTTTTTTTCATTGTGAATTCCTCTTTGTAGTCATTTTCCCAGAGAAGAATGGATGAGGAAGTGAGTAGAATAAAAAGTACGAACCTTGACCCAAGCAAAATACACACTAGACAAATCTGAAGAGGTCAGAAACCAAAACAGAAAAAAACAAAACAAAACCAAAAAAAGAGGGTATGGAGAGAGTATAAACTCACAGGGTAGACAAAGCAGGGTGATCCACTTGTTCCTGGGTGAACTTTAGTCTGTGTGTAAGAAGACAGTAAATCTTAAATCCCAAAATTGCAAAGAAAGCAAATGAAAAAAGGCCAAAAATGAAGCATATACCTATAAAATGCAGTTGTAAAAAATCAGTTAAAAAGTGACTTAAAAACAAAGAATTAATAAAATAAGAACTAGTTGAAATGGGAAAAAGAAAGAAGAAAAATGGAAAATTTTAGACTGTAAGATAAATGAATTGTGAGTAAAAACCTCGAGTTCTATATACTATTTTCCCCTAACACTGGACATTTATAGTCTTGTGGGATCTGTAAACTAGTTGTACACCTGCTCTTCCAGTTGGTCTTCTGGAAGAGGGGCCTGCTGTGCCACTTCTTAGGTGTCTTTGCCTGGGTGGAGTAGCATCGTGCCTTGCCAGGGGCTGGGCTCAGTGTAAGCTGGTCTTCTGTGTGGCTTTTATTCCCTGAAGGTTTTCCACGCCTCCTTATAGAATCAATATAAAAATGACTCTTCCCTGATCTCTAGCCTCAGAGACAAAAGACTGCCTTCCATCCTCTTCACTAACCCTCTGGGACAAACAGTCTTCACTTTTGTGTGTGCCAAACTCCAAATACTCCTGCGATGCATGCTCATAGCGATCCTCCTAGGGGGAGTCCAAGGGCCCTGCATTGCTTCTCATTGTATTACTCTGTCACTGAGAGTGGTTGAGGGCTTGTGCATTCCATCACTCTTGGGGGAATGGCTGAATGTTACCTTACTGTCCTTAATGGGGCCACCACCTGGAAAGCTTTTGCCAGATCACGGGTACCTATGGTCTTGCTGTTCCAGTCTGCCGCTGGGTGTCCAGGTGGAGAGATGTCACCCAATCAGCTGGCTGGCAGTTTATGATGACCCAAGCTGAGAATCCCCTCCCAGGCTCAATGAGCATAACCAGTTTCCCCACTCCACTGCTTGGGCACCCTACTGGTTCAGGCACCCCTGTTAGTTCTGTGATTCCTGGGATCCTCAGACCACACTGACCCATGTAAAATTCTGCCCTCTTCATCCCCTGAACCCCCTTCAGACAGGGATGTCTCTCACTGGAGCAGATTTCTAAGGGTTCTAATTTTGCCTTCTGGGGCTATATCACTTTCTGGTAGCCAGCTTATGGAGACTCCCTCCCTGCTCCTTTATCTTCTGATATTTCCCCTCAGATTCACATCTCTGCACCTCCTACCTTGAATAAAGCAGCTGCTTTTCTACTTATAGAGCTCCAGATATTTTTTTTTACATCTCAGGCTGAATTCATGGGTGTTCAGAATGGTTTCATGGTTATCTAGCTAAATTCAAGGGACCAGATGAAACAAGGTCCCCCTACTCTACTATCATCTTGCCTCTGCACTACATTTTATCATGAACTTTCTGGGAATCCATCTATTTCACAAAGCAAAACATACTTACAATATTGAATTTGAATATACATATATAGTTATAAAAATATATTCTTCGTATACATATGAGAAAAAAGTGGAAAATTTTAATCATTTCATAACTGAAATTTATTTTTACTTTTTACTAACTGTGTATTATTCTAAACTTGAAATCACACCCCATATGAAAATCTTTTTTTCTTCCTCTTTCACATAAATAAAAATGTTCATTAAAAAAATATGGTGACTATCCTAGCATTAAAGGACTTTAAAATTTCTATTAAAGTGACATTGTATACTCTTAAAAAAACAGCCAGAGAGTTTTCACAAAAAACACAGAATGCAAAAACTACTAAAGAGAGAACTTGTGTCTGAAAAATAAGGAGGTGCTGTAGAAAGTCCATGGAAGAAAGGGGTTAATGTGTGTAGGCAATAGTAAGATACCTCCCAGTAACGTGAAAATTGTTTTACTCTTTAAGAGCTAAAACTAAAATCAAGGCCTAATCATTGGGTGCAGGACAAAAAAAAATCTGAACTAACCTTGTGGTTACATATTTGAAGAATTAATTGAGAGAAGAAATTGTTCATAATTTATACTTTGCTACAGAAGATGACTTCTTGAATGAAGCTGGGTACATGTCATAGATAGTCAAAGAAAAACTAAAGAAAAAGAATGAGTCCCAGGCTAGAGCAAGACTAACAAAATATATTCACATAACTAAAGAAAGAATGGGTACCTGAGAAAGGGCGCTGGCAGACAGGCATTTAAGAAGAGAATAGCAAAGGCCTTGGCAATACAGCAATACTCATCCTAGCACTGCTTAAGGGAAGAGAGTATCAAGGCCATAGAGCACTTTAGGGCCTTCAGCAGATATGTACCTATTCCAGAAATGCACACATTGATCCTTCAGGGCTTGTTGTCATTAGTTTCATCCCACTAACACTCTTTACTTGCTCCTCAAGCAATCCCTTTTGTTTGGTAGGGCTTTCAACGGGGAGAAAACATTTCGATCATGTCAATATGAGCATTACATCCACTATGAGAGTTATATTTTTGGTTGTCAATCAATTTTTCTGCATTCTGGATTATTGCTTGTGAATTTCATCAATATGATTTTATCTTGGACACTGAGTTCATCTCCAGGTATAGACAAATCAAGTTTCTGAGACTACCCTGTTAATTCATCAATACCCATCTTGGAAAGTGCCTTTTATTCCCACTTGAAGATGAAGAGGTGTACATAATCAATACCTTAATGATTATTTTATGGTCTATATGAAAGTCTGGACAAATAATGGAATCTGTGTGTGCCATTGATAGAAATGTGGTGAGAAGTGAGAATGCTTTTAGATAGTAAGTTGAAAAAGAAACACTATTCAGATATTAATTGTATCTTTGGGCTAAATCCAATTCCCAGATGTACTTTACCTTGTATCTTTATATAGTGTATATATATATATGTACTTTACATTATATCTACCTCAGATATACATGTAATGATAGTGTAATCCCAAATATCCATATGTAGCACCATATGAATTATGTAGGTGCATACATTCTCTTTTTCTCCTTCTCCTTTTCTTTCTAAAAAGTAAATTAATGGAACAAACAGAATTTTGCTGTTAGATCCAGGTTTTTATCTCAGTTCCACTACTCAGTTTCTTACTTTCTCTGTGCCTACTACTTCATCTCTAAAATGTAGATAATAAGTATCTCATAGAATTGTGTGAAAATTAAATGAAATCATTTGTATCTGAGCACTTAAGTTTTGGTTCCATTACTGTTTCTCTCCATGCTTTGGTCTCTTCAATTTAAAAATCCACACATGCATACATACACACACACATTCACACACACTCTGACACACACACAGACCTTTATTCAACATAACTATAAGCTTCATGAGAGAAGAGATCACAGCTGATTTTTGTTTACCACTCTTTCCCTAGTGTATGTTTTTTAGGGGATCCTCAAATACATTTTGAATTATAAAACCAGATTAGTTAAGAAGTTGAGCCTTTGTTCAACTAGATTTCTTAGTTTAGAGATCTTAGTTAAACTAAAAACCTACCATATACACTAAAGGTCTTAACAGTTGTCACTTCTGTAGACTCTATTTTAAGATCTTTAATTAATCAATGTAAAGTCTATTTAAGTGACCTTTTAAAGTATTTGGTTTTTGTCTGAAATTTCAAATAGGCCAATATACTAATTTGGTAGGGCTGTTGTACCATAAACTGAGTGGCTGGAACAACAGAAATACACTGTTCTGGAGGCTAGAAATTCAGAATCAGGGTATCAACAAGGTTGGTTTCTTCTGAGGGCTATGAGTGAAGGATCTGTTCCAGGGATCTCTCCTTGGCTCAATTACTGTCTTCTCCCTCTATATGTTCACATCGTCTTGCCTTTATGCATACCTACCTCTATGTCCAAATTTCCCCCTTTTTATGAGGATACAAGTCATATTAGAGACTACTGTAATAATATCATCTTATCTAATTCCAACTGCAATGACCCTATTTCCAAGTAAGGTCAAATTCTGAAATACTGGAGATTAAGACTTCAACACATGAATTATTGAGGGATCATAATTTAACCCATAACAGCAACTTCTAAGGGATTACCTTTAAGGCTTCTGGGTATATCCTATCTCTGGAGTGCTTTCTTACTATTGCATTTAGAGGAAAACACTTGAAATTTACTGAATTAACATTTTGAGCTGTTTTGACTATTCTCAGATAACCTTAAAATGCACATAGTAGAGTGAGCCACTCAATTTGTGGGGGTAACTAGTTATCTACAAGCATCTTTATTTTAACTGCCTTTGTTATTAATTATTCTTGAGAATGTTATATGTGTTGGAGTCAGAAGACAGAAGGGATGGTCATCAATCTAGGATAAAATTCTAGTGAATTTTGTAAAGCCAATATATGAGGACACATCAAAGAAATTGAAATATAATTTAAGAGAAATGCGGGGGACTGTAAAAACATGAAACCATGTTCATGAATAGGTACAAATAGGTGAATTTCAGAGGAATATCAAGGAACTTCTGGACATAGGACAAGATTAAGCCTCAGTCATGATTATATATTTCCACTAAAATGAATTAAAAGGTAGTCATTCCAGTCATTTCAGTCACATTCACAATGGATTTGAATGCAAGTGAATTGATCCAAATATTGATCTTTAAAAAGGTTAAAGCAATTGTTTTCTTAAAACTGGCCAATTATTTCATTGACTAAAATTGAAAAGGTTTCATTGAACATATGTCTTGTTTCCCAACAGATCATCCAGATCAAAATAAAGAGTTTGCTTCAGTTGATTTGGGGGAATAAAGGTGAATTGATGCAATGGTCTTATGAAGGATAGATTTTTTTTTTTAATAACCATGCTTCATTGCCAATCAGTGTAAGGGGAGCACTTATATGTTTGGCATTCTGGAAATTGTCATCTTTATATTTAATTTGACTTCTAAAAATCTTCAGTGCTTTGTAAAATTATACTTTTTTCTCAAATGTAAAGCAATATGTTACAGAAGAATGAGTTTTGGAACAGGAGAGAGAAAAAAATATAGATTCCAGTCCCAGATCTGCCTTATGGCCTTGGAAATTCAAACAGAACTCCTGTTTTGCAACCTCTTCGACCTCACGCACAGCAACTTCTTCCTAGGAACATCACCAAAGACAAGGAAAGCAAGGGCAAAAATGAACTACTGGGACTTCATCAAGATCAAAAGCTTTTGCACAACAAAGGAAACAGTCAACAAAACCAAAAGACAACTGACAGAATGGGAGAAGATATTTGCAAATGACATATCAGATAAAGGACTTGTATCCAAAATCTATAAAGAACTTCTCAAACTCAACACCCATAGAACAAATAACCCAATCACGAAATGGTCAGAAGACATGAACAGACATTTCTCCAAAGAAGACATCCAAATGGCCAACAGACACATGAGAAAGTGCTCAACATCACTCGGCATCAGGGAAATACAAATCAAAATCACAGTGAGATACCACCTCACACCAGTCAGAATTGCTAAAATTAACTAGTCAGGAAATGACAGATGTTGGTGAGGATGCGGAGAAAGGAGAACCCTCCTACACTGTTGGTGGGAATGCAAGCTGGTGCAGCCACTCTGGAAAACAGTATGGAGGTTCCTCAAAAAGTTGAAACTAGAGCTACCCTATAACCCAGCAATTACACTACTGGGTATTTACCCTAAAGATACAAATGTAGTGATCCACAGGGGTATGCGCACCCGAATGTTTATAGCAGCAATGTCCACAATAGCCAAACTATGGAAAGAAACTAGATGTNAAGAAGACATCCAAATGGCCAACAGACACATGAGAAAGTGCTCAACATCACTCGGCATCAGGGAAATACAAATCAAAATCACAGTGAGATACCACCTCACACCAGTCAGAATTGCTAAAATTAACTAGTCAGGAAATGACAGATGTTGGTGAGGATGCGGAGAAAGGAGAACCCTCCTACACTGTTGGTGGGAATGCAAGCTGGTGCAGCCACTCTGGAAAACAGTATGGAGGTTCCTCAAAAAGTTGAAACTAGAGCTACCCTATAACCCAGCAATTACACTACTGGGTATTTACCCTAAAGATACAAATGTAGTGATCCACAGGGGTATGCGCACCCGAATGTTTATAGCAGCAATGTCCACAATAGCCAAACTATGGAAAGAAACTAGATGTCCATCAACAGATGAATGGATAAAGAAGATGTAGTATATATATATATACAATGGAATACTATGCAGCTATCAAAAGAATCGAAATCTTGGCATTTGCAATGACGTGGATGGAACTGGAGGGTATTATGCTAGGTGAAATAAGTCAATCAGAGAAAGACAATTTGAGGGGCAGGGGAAGAGTTCGTGGGAGGTACGGAGGGAAAAAATGAAACAAAATGGGATCAGAAAGGAGACAAACCATAAGAGACTTTTAATCTCATGAAACAAACTGAGGGTTACTGGGGGATGGGAGGGTAGGGGTAGGTTGTTATGGACATTAGGGAGGGTTTGTGCTATGGCGAGTGCTGTGAAATGTGTAAGCCTGATGATTCACAAACCTGTACCCCTGGGGCAAATAGTAATAGTAATAATTTTAAAAAACACTTTAAAACCAAATAAGGAGTATGTTTTATTTTGTATTGAAAAATGTCAAAGAACATATAATAAATGACCATATAACCCCAACAAAAAAAAAAAGAACTGCTTTGCCTCAGCAAACTAAAGGTTTCAACCAGATGATATGCAAGGTCCCTCAACTCAGAGGGTCTATAATTCTGTTATATATAATTATTATATCTCTAGTGAAATATTTTCATTCAAATGCAAAATATATCAACATGAAAGAGGACTTTTTGCTCTGCTAGGTTTAGGGTATGGTAATAAAAGTTATTCATTTAAAGAACCTTCACCATCAACTTTTCAGTCTGAACATCTTCATATTATATGTCATAAGATACCCACATAAAATGCACATGCTTTTAAATATTTTTGTCTTTTACTCCAAAAGATTAAACTCTTTATTATGCCAACATTACAATACAACTAGATACCATGTAATTTTATTTTACATAAATCCTGACAGGAATTACCTTGGTGCTTTTTTCTTGCCTAAGAACCAAGTACATTTATACTGGATACATACCAAATGTTCTTCTCATTTTTAAAACTTTATATGGGAGATCTTATATAAATGATTTTCCCACCTATCTAATTACCTTTGATGGTATTATAATTCTTTTAAATAATTAACGATGCTATGACTAATTTTAATAATGATAACATTTTAACTCAATCCTGCCATTTTAATGTTGGCAATGTCATACTTGGAATGTAAATGTATTTAGCCCACATTCCAAATGTTTCATTTTGTGACACTTATATCGAATAAAAAAGTGTTTGATATAATACAACATGTCCTTCAATGAACATGGGGTCATATATTGATCAATTTATTTATTTATTAACATTTTATTTATTTGACAGAGAGAGACACAGTGAGAGAGGGAACACAAGCAGGGGGAGTGGGAGAGAGAGAAGCAGGCTTCCCACCAAGCAGAGAGCCTGATTCGGGGCTCGATCCCAGGACCCTGGGATCATGACCTGAGCCGAAGGCAGACGCTTAATGACTGAGCCACCCAGGCACCACTATTGATTAATTTATGAGTAGAGTTTAATTTTTGAGATAAATATTTAAACCTGGTAACTAAATTTGTATATTTCAATTCATAAGGAAATCAGTTCTACCTTTTGTTTTGCTTTAAACTTAAAAAAATACACTCTTGAGAAAATGACTTGAAGATTGGCAGCACAGACTTTCCACAGCTAAACATAGACAATAGGCCAGGCCACCTAGAAGAAGGTAGGAATAGTGGAGAAGGAGAAGTGGTGGTGTGCTAAGCAGATTCATGTCCTTGGGAGTGAGGGAGCTGTGGGTAAGGAGAGGGGACAGAAACAGACCCTCACATCAGGGAAGCCCACACAGGGAAGATGAATCTCCATAACATTTGGCTTTGAAAACCAAAGGGGTTGAATTTCCTGAGTTCTTACAAGGAGTAGGACTTAAAACCTGGAATTTTAAGAATCTGGAGAATCAGAAAGGCAAGAAACTGAGTTCCACACTTAAAGAGACAGCAGGACAAACAGACTGCAGAGATACAGCATAGAGCCAGCAGTTTGAAAAACACCTGGGATATATGGAGAGAGAGTTGTTTATTCAACATAGAGTATGTCCTGGAGGGACAGAGATTGGTGGGGGATTCCTCCAGGAACAAAGGAGCTGATAGGCACCACTTCCTTTCTCTGCCCCCCAGCCTAGATACCCAGCTACCTGGGGAAACCAATACCAATAATCACTTCCTACCATGCTTGCACCACCACCCTGACACCCACCACTCCTCTACTGTGCTTCTGTGGATCCACCTCTTAGGACTGGCCTGCCTCAGTCCTGGAGTTGCAGGGTCCCTCCTGTAGGAGACCACCAGCCCAGAAACCTTGCTACCCTTCCCCTCCAGCCCTGTGCATGTTGCAGATCCACCCCCTCCAATATGCTCTTGGCCCAAGCCCATCTGAAACAGTACTACAAGCCTAGCAGTGTGCAAGCAGCCTGGAAAGAGATCAGCACCACTCTCAAGAGACTCCTGCCCCAGGGAGAGGAAAAGATAACTACATACATTAGTCTCACTGGGGACCCAACAGTGGTCTGAGGGCAGACAGCTGTACTGACTGCAGGCCCCATTCACCAACAAAAGCTTCTCAGGGGATAACACAGGGAACATGTCCTGCAGTTTGGTGCTACTTCATCTCTGGTAAATGCCTGTTCTGACTCAACTCAAGCCCAAGGCAGCCTCCAATTGGCACACTAACAACACAGGGACCAGACCCTGCCCACAACAGGCAAAAAGAGCCATTGCAGATAACTATACTGAAGGCAAATCTTCTCAGCCACAACAGTAGGGCATATGCAACACACATAGGAGACACCTCTGAAACACCATTTTCTGGTGAAGAGAAGACATTGCACTGTGGGGCACTACAGGACTTCTTTTAATAAGGCCACTACTTTCAAGAACAAGAGACATAGCTGACTTTATGAACACAGAGAAACAGACACAGCAGTAGACAAAATGAGGAGATAGAGGAATATGTCCCAAATGAAAGAACAGAACAAAATCACAGCAAGAGAGCTAAACAAAATGGAGATAAGTAATATGTCTGGTAGAGAATTTAAAGTAGTGGTCATAAAGATACTCATTAGACTTGACAAAAGATTAGAAGACATCAGTGAGATCCTTAACAGAGATTTAAAAAAAAAGAATGTAGCAGAGGAGAATGCCATAATAAATGAAGCAAAAAATACACTACATGGAATAAATAGTAGACAAAAGGAAGCAGAAGAACAGAGACCTGAAGGACAGAAAAATTTGGAAAGTAATGAAGCTCAGCAAGTAAGAGAAAAAAAATTATTGAAAATGAGAATAGACCTAGAGAGCTCAGCAACACCATCATGCATAATAACAGTTGCATTAGAGGGATCCCACAGAAGAACAGAGAGAAAAGGGTGCTGAAATTTTATTTGAAACAATAGTAGCTGAAAATTTCCCTCATCTGGGAAAGGAAACTAAAATCCAGATCCAGGAAGCACAGAGATTCCCCAACAAAATAAATCCAAGGAAGTCTACACCAAGACAGATAGTAATTAAAATAGCAAAAAGTAGTAATAAAAAGAGAACTTTAAAAGCAACAAGAGAAAAGAATGCAGTTACATACATGGGAAACCCCATAAGGCTATCACTCGATTTTTTACCGGAAACTTTACAGGCCAGAAGGGAGTGGTATGATATATTCAAAGTGCTAAAAGGAAAAAATCTGCAGCTATGTAGTATTATGATATAATACTCTATCTAGCAAGGTTAAGATTCAGAATAGAAGGAGAGAGAGTTTCCTAGACTAACAATAGTTAAAGGAATTCGTGACCACTAAAGCAGGAGCAAAACCAGCCACTTCCTCATCACACATGGTGCCATTGGCCTGTCAGTCCCAAATTCACAGCCCAACCACCCTCCTACCTAGATCAGTGTGTACTGCCTGCCTCCTGCTCATCACCAAGTCAACAGGCCTTCACCTCAGATCAATAGGGACTCAAACGAGATACTCCCCCCTCAATTTCCAGCCCTGCCACTCAAATTTCTGCACGAAAGTGGGCATAATTATAACAGCATAATGAAACAAACCATCCCTCCCCCAAAATTTTTAATTAAGTTTAAAATACACTCTTTAGGGCACCTGGGTGGCTCAGTGGGTTAAAGCCTTTGCCTTTGGCTCAGGTCATGATCCCGAGGTCCTGGGATTGAGGCCCGCATAGGGCTTTCTGCTCAGCAGGGAGCCTGCCTCCTCCTCTCTCTCTGCCTGCCTCTGTCAACTTGTGATCTTTCTCTGTCAAATAAAAATTTAAAAAAATCTTTAAAAAAATAAATAAAATAAAAATAAAACAAAACACACTCTTTAGCTTCCTTTTATTTCTTGAGGATTACATGAAATGTATACCATATAAGAAAGTTCCCTAGCATGGGGGGTGTGGGCAAATGCTCCTGCACTGCCTTCTCTACTCCCCTGACTCCTGGCCTCCCCTCTGGCCATCTGTCCACTTGTCTATCTGTCCATTCCTGCTAGCAGAGCACCTTTTGTAGGGGGGTCATGAAGCTGTTCTTCATGAAGAGTATAATGAAGGAATTGTGGCATCTCACAGCTTTCTGCCCCAGCAGCCTGACTGCCAGCAAGGAGGAGGCCTGGCCAGTGGCTGCTGCAACCTCCACCTGCCACATCTAGCAGTAGCTGTTGATCAGTCAGCGTCTGCCAGGGTCTGAGCTGTGCCATATGCTCTTCTGGGGCCAGGCGAGATGGTGCAGGACATCTCTGCCATGGAAAGGGAAGATGTGGCCTGGGGTTTAGGTGCCCCTCGGGACCCAAGAACAAGACCCCCTAGCTGGGAAACAGCACCTCATCCATGGGGGTAATAATGGACATGTCTGTGCAGTTGGCTTTCGTGTGAGGGGTCCACCTGGCCCCTCAGGGCCTCCAGGGCCTCCAGGCCTTCCCAGGACTCCTGTCTATGATAGAAATGCATTTCTGGAGTCTGACTGCCCTGGACCTCCAGAATTGCCAGAGTACCATGGGCCTTCTGAACCAAAGGGTGACAAAGCAGAAGTGGGCCTGCCAGGACCACCAGGGCAGTTCCCATTCAACCTCCTTCAGCTGGGGGCTGAAATGAAGGAAGAAAAGGATGACTGAGGGGACATTCAGCAGAAGGGTAAATGGGGTGAGCCTGTGATTGGTGGATTCTTTGGTTCAAATGTGCCCATTCCCCCAGCCCACCAGTTCTATTATCATAAATATTATTTTATCTTAATTTGATAACCAAAATTAAAAATTTTCATTTTATTTTTCTTGTTGCCTAATATGACAGCCAATAACCTCTTTGAAATGAAATTTTATTTTCATTTAATGTGTTTATCTTATATTCCCTGTTTGTTTTAGTGGCTTTCAAACACTTTGTCATTTTTTAAAATAATCCTTTGATTGGGTAGGTTTATTTTATCTAGCTCAATTCATTTTCATTTACATAATTTTAATAATAAAATCTATGTAACTTTTCTCATCATAATATGCAAGGACAAAAAAAATGACTTCATATTTTGGCAAGGTCCTTGTGCCCTTCTTCCCCTCCCTTTTATAGAACATTAACACAATGTGTGTGGTATTTTTTTTCCTTTAGAAGCAAGTTAACACTTGAGAATTTTTTTTTTTTTAAGATTTTATTTATTTATTTGACACAGAGAGAGAGATTACAAGTAGGCAGAGAGACAAGGAGAGGAGGAAGCAGGCTCCCCGCTGAGCAGAGAGCCCGATGCGGGCCTCGATCCCAGGACGCTGAGATCATGACCTGAGCTGAAAGCAGAGGCTTTAACCCACTGAGCCACCCAGGCGCCCAGAGAATTTTTTAAATTAATCTCTAGGGTGTATCAGGAATTTAAGTCATAATACCAAGGTTTACGATGTTTTGTGAAATTGGAAAAGTCACAATCCAAGAAAAACTTAACTGTTTTTCTTCTTGCCTACTTCATAAAATTTTTATGATGTTCAAATGATACAAACAAGGGCTTTTAACATATGTAGGTAGAATGCTACACAAATATATAGGCTGATGTTACTGTTGTCATGACTATTGTTGATGTTATTATTCAGTTATTAGGATACCTAATACAGGAAAGGAAAGGAAATTTACTAGAAAATAATTCTAAATAGTTTTACCCATTCGTTATAGTGTAATATTTCAACATATACTAATAACTAACAATTCTAAGCTTATATATAGCATTGTATTTGTTATAAGATCTTCAGAGCAAGAAGCATACTAAAGAGGGAGAGTCCTAATACAGACAGGCTTAAAGGAGAACTAAATCAGGGCTTCAGTATCAAGAGCCAGTGGAGAATGAGATGAAGCTAAATAAGAACAGAATGGGGAAAGAACCCAGCTTGGGATTTATCTCTGCCAGAAGAACCAGGCAATCAACTGCAGTATTCTCAAGCAGACAACTGTGAGGAAGTCCACTAACAAATGGATCACAGCAACAAGAATCTAAGTCACAATAGTATTTCAAGTTGGGAATGTTGTCCTATTATGGTTCTGGGCAATCAGTCTATAGATAACAGAACACCACCAAAAATCTTTTGCCCCTGCTATAAAATAGATTCTCCAATCCTTTGGTCCTCTGGGATATCTTTTCTAATCATCACCCAGGCTGTATGTAAGCCATTCTTCTTTGCTTCTTTACTTTCTGTTGATCTATGACACACACTATAATTGTTCAGCTATTCATTCAACAGATATGTATTAAGCACCCACTGTATGCCAGACATTTTATTAAGAGTGGGGATAAAATCATGAATAAACAAAGTCCCTGCTCTCATGGAGCTTATATTCTAATGAGGGGAAAGAACACATACAATAAAAATAAATATGTAAATATAGAATGTGTCATGGTGATAAGTATTATTAAAGAGAATAATGCAGATAATGAGAATACAGTGTGGGGAAATTTCTACTTTTTATGTACTATACTTTTTTATGTAACTTCCTTTTTAAAGTTAGCTTTACCTTTGTTAATAAATATTCTTCTAAAATATTTTTTATGTTTGCATATATATTCCCTTATATAGGTGTATGTACCATACCTACATAACTATTCCTTCATTGTTGGGCATTTAGCTTTCTTCTTTATCATAAACAACATTGAGAAGGAAATATTTAAAGTTATCCTTTGGGAGCACATCCTTGATTATTTCCATAGGATAAGTTTCTAGAAATGAAAGGGTTGTAACTTGGCTGTTGCCATGATGAACAATTCTCAGTCATCTCCAATCCTTTAGACCCTGGCATTGGCATCAGTAGCCACTCTCTGTAGGAGTCAGTTCCAAAGCTTGATTATTTTCCATGATCCTGGACCCACATATTCACCTTTCTCTTTCTTTTCCCAATGACTCACAAAAAAAGGATCAACAAACTTAGTGGCAGAAGCCATGAAAGTATGATACTACCAGATGAAACTCCCCAAAACTTAAGGAGACTGTCTAAATCTAAAAGTATTGGTATTTTAAAAGCAAAAATTTCTACTGTACATATGGATGGTATCAACCGTAAGGGTAACTATAAAAGTCTCCAGCTTTACTTCAATTCCATCTTTAGCTCCATATAGAACAAACTGAATTTTTGAATCTATTCCTTGACCTTCACCTCCCAGAATATGTGATTTCCCTTTCACCTCATTTCTGCTCGACCTTAACCTTTCTCAACTCTAGTCTCCTAGCTAACTTCCTAGATCTGATCCCGAAGGTGTATCTTAGCTAAACTATATTCTCCTCTAGGATTTTGATGGATTCCTGTCTCATATTGAGGTCGTTCATCTATTTTGAGTTTATCTTTGTGTATGGAGTAAGAGAATGGTCGAGTTTCATTCTTCTGTACATAGCTATCCAATTTTCCCAGGACCATTTATTGAAGAGACTGTCTTTTTTCCTTTGGATATTTTTTCCTGCCTTGTCAAAGATTATTCAACCATAGAGTTGAGGGTCCATATCTGGGCTCTCTACTCTGTTCCATTGGTCTATGTGTCTGTTTTTGTGCCAGGACCACATGCAGCAAATATTTTTTAACTAATAAACTAATAAATACCTAAAGAGACCATTCTATGTACTCAGAATGGTGACTAAAAGAATTTGGAGGTATAGGAAAATATACAACTGATCATTACACTCAAATGAAAACAAAGAAAAAGAGAGAGAGAGAGAGAGTCAAAATTTAACAGAGTGACAAAAATCAGACAAGTGGTTGCCTGCTGCTGTGGGGGATAGATTGATAGTAATGGAAAATGAGGGATTTTGGTGCATAATATTAATGTTCTACATCATAATTGTGGTGGTGTATGCATTTGTCACAACTCATCAAACTATAAACGTAAAATGGGTACATTTTATTGTATGTAAAAGGTCACATATTAATTTTTTAATGCTTCATAACAAACTAACCCAAATATAGTGGCTTAAAACAACACCCGTTTATTAGCTCACAGTTCTATAAGTCAAAACTATGGGCACCACATGGTTGATGGATTTCTCCATCTTTAAATTCAACAATGGATGAATCTTTTTTTTATCAAATCCCTGTCCGACTTCAAATTTCACTCTCTAGAAAGAGTCTCATTCCTTTCAAGTGTTCCTATGATTAGTCAATTACATCTGCAAAATCCCTTCTGTTACTAAATATGACATAATCACAGGGTGATGTTTTACATATTCACAGGTTCCACCCAGACTTTAGGGGAGAAGATTTTAAGAGTCATTGGGTCATCTTAGAATTCTGCCTTTTACATATCCCAATAATGTTTATTATAAAAGTAGATTAACACATAGGAAATTAAGGATATTTTAAAGTAGACCTTTAGGTATTCATTCCCATGGCCACATCTTGGAGTTAATCATCATCTAGAATTGTTCCATTTTTGAAATCTTAGTCAACTTTCAAGTTATGAAATGCAAATAGACATACCACTTGTCAACAGAAATGGAGCAAAAATATGATCAGATCCAGGTGACAGAGGTTGAATTACTCCTTCAAGCATTAATTTTACTATCATTATAGTTGACATATTTTCATCTTTTCCATTCTACTGGGATCACTTTCCAGTTGTCAGAAGAGTATCCATGGGACGTGGGATTTACCAGCCCTCTCTTAACTACCTCTTACTTCTTATAGCAGTGACTGATCACTGGTGAATTCCTTTCAGTTGTCAAAAAGTTCTCTCTGTCTTTGTGTGAGTGTGTGTGTGTGTACATGTGCACATGAAACAATTACAAAAAGATGCATTTCTGGATTTTTGACCCAGTGATAATGCAGGTCCCACTTATTTTAGATGGAAAAAAATAAACACTATATAATATTTACTGTATATATCTACAGATTTAAAAATTGACATTTGTGAGAATTGTCTAACACTGTGATTGTCCACCAGCTATTTTTAATTTATGCATAGCAAATATTATACAAAAGTAGATACTATATTATGTCATGGACATTATTAGGGAGCATTGCTATGAATCTCTGTTCCCATCACAGTAGTTGTCTATTTTAGGAAAATCATTCACTTTTATATTTACATCCATGAGAAATTAATTGCTTTTCTAGTAGTTTTATTAGAGAGATAAAACATAAGCACACTTGAATTTTCACAATTTAAAAACTCCAAATTCATCACTAAACATTTTTAATCCTTCAGAAACATTTCCCCCCAAAACATATAATGAACTAACTCCAAATACTTGAGGTTAGTGTAATGTTTTTATTTAGTAAATTACATGACAACTTATAGAAGTTATCATAGTTTAAGAAATGAATCTTGATAAGTGATTTGTGCTTTTTATATATCCCTGTTTTTATTAAATATAATTAAACTATGTTCAAGTATGAATATGATATTAAGACTTAGGATAAGTGGCATGTCTTTCCTGCTAGCATATTATTCAAATGATAGAAGGTCTACTGCTTTTCTGGTCAGAATGATAGATAAAGACTTTGTACAAGCTAATTTAAAATTGGATCCTTAATTTTCATTCATTAATTACAAAGCAGCGTTATAAAATCTCTACCAAAATAGTTCACATAGCATGCTGCAATGAGGAAGCTTTTATGTGAAAGCACATTGTATAAGCTTGGTCAGTCGCCAGAAGTAGTAGGATTTTGCTGAGCAAGTCATGGACTTATTAGAGGATGCTGGCATAAACAGAAATGCAAATCAGTAAATGAATTGGAGTATAGAAAAAAATCAATAAGTATGGTGTACTAAAAAGTTGAATGTAACTTATTAGAATACATGTTTAATAGTTCAGTATGAGTAAAGACCTGAGGAAATGACCTGTCATTTCAGCATAAAAGAAATGTAATTATAATTTATTCTAACTGTGCTCTTTTATAATAATACAGGATCATTTAGGGTTGTCGGTGCAAAATGGTTTTATTGATGGGCTGGTGCTAATGATAAATTAACTCTTCATAATACCAAACATTTTAACTGGTAGAGAACTTATAGAAATGATGAGACTTTTAAGAGTTATTTCCTCCATGAGAATAAAATAATGAGGAACCTATACTAGTAAAAACATTCCAGCTTCTTATGATGATATTTATATCTATTGCAAAACTCAGGCTTTGTAATAGAAGTAGCATGGCAGTCAAATTTTCTTTTAAAATATAAGATGAATCCTGCAAATAACTCACCTGTTCAATAAAAATAATGATATAATTTCATTGTTATTTCCTCTATTGAGATGTTATAATCAGATATTTTTCATGAAATAAGCTTCATCCCTACATAATAGGTCACATATGTTAGTCATAACACTGATGGGAAGAGAGATGACTGGAGACCCAAATCTGTTTTTGTGTGTGTGACCCAAATCTTTAAATCTTCAGATTCCATCATATTGCCTGCTCCTGTGCACAATTTCTGAGGAATATATATAGCATATAGGAGACACTGAATAAATGCACACTTCATTCTAGCTAGAGTTATGGCTTCAAATCTTTATGTAGTCTCAGGTTAAACTGGGCTGGAACATATGTGAATAAAGATGACTTATTATGTACCCAATCCCCATCCAAGCCTAGTACCCAGACTGGAATTAACAAGGACTTCTTAGCCCTTATACCAGGGACCACATTCTGGTCTTGACCCTTACCTTCTCTTCACCCTCAGGTCTTACATTCTGATGTTGAGATGTCGGACAAAGAGAAAACCTTCCTTGAAAAACCTAGTGTAGAATTGCTTAAACTGCCTTCTGTGCCCCTGACAATAACATTATGCCCACTTGACTTTACATAAAAAGAAGTATGAGAGAGGTACACACCTTTTTACATGTGAACAAACGTGAAATTTGAACTTTTAATTCCTTGTTTCTCACACCAAAAACTCCCAAACTGTGTGTTCTTTACCCTTGTTAGAGTTGTGTTTTCTAGAAAATGGAGTTGTTGGCAGGGAACATTTGAACTTCCCTGCAGTCATAATGTGTCACTAATAATAATTAGGACAGGGCGCCTGGGTGGCTCAGTGGGTTAAAGCCTCTGCTTTCGGCTCAGGTCATGATCTCAGCATCCTGGGATAGAGTCCCACATCGGGCTCTCTGCTCAGCAGGGAGCCTGCTTCCTCCTCTCCCTCTCTCTCTGCCTGCCTCTCTGCCTACTTGTGATCTCTCTATGTCAAATAAATAAATAAAATCTTTAAAAAAAATAATAATTAGGACAAAAAGTGAATAATTAGGCATCTCTTATTGGAGTTACTCTTCTTAATTCAGGGACACAAATCCTATCTAATGCTTTATTGACCTAATGCATATAAAGTAGTTCTTCAGCCAATGTAGTATTCAAGATAAACACATTGTATAAACAACTTATAAACAAGAAAGATTATGGGGAGCGGCAAGATGGCAGAGGAGTAGGAGACAGATTATCATCAGGTCCCAGGAATTCACCCAGATAGCTATCAAACTATTCTGAACACCTACAAATTCTACCAGAGATCGAAGAGAAGAAGAGCAGCAATTCTAGGAACAGAAAATTGACCACTTTCTGGAAGGTAGGACGTGCAAACAAGTAAATCTGAGGCGACAGGAAGATAGAACCTGGGGGGAGGAGCCGGCTGCCGGCAAGGGAGCGAGCAGCGGAGCACAGACTCGGAACTGTTAGAAGTCGGCTCCACTGAGGGACGTTGCCCCAGAGGCCAAGCGAGGGTGAAGCCCCTGCAGGGACAATGTGGTCTCAGGACCCATGGGGACACAAAAAGACCAGGGGTGTCTGAGCGCGACCGAGCTCCCAGGTATCAGAGAGAAGCCGGTGGGAGAGACAGAGCTAAGCTGAGATGTCTCTAAGCTTGGGGTTACCCTGGGCTGAGATCTGAAGCCCAGCTGGGCCACTGATCTGTGAGTGGGGACCCAGCGGGCGGCAGACCCGGAGAGACCCCCTCCTTCCTCCTCTGGGAGAAGCGGCGCGGGAGCTGCTGCAGGATCTGCCGGGTTCGGAGATTCTAAACGGGGCCGTGCCAGAGATAGAGACGCTCAGTCACAGGCCGGGTGAGCTCGGAGCGCGGCCAGAGACCAGGAGACAGGAGGGGCAGCTTTTCTCTGAGGCGCACTGAGGACTGAGGCCCCAAGCTGTCGGGTCCTCCAGGTCGGAGACTGGGAGCCGCCATTTTCAGTCCTGTTCTCCAACGAGGTATGGAAAGCGTTCAGGGAACAAAAGCTCCCTAGAGCGAACCCAAGCTGATTACTAGCCTGGCCCCTGGCAAGGGCGGTGGGAATCCGCCTCGGGCAGAGACACTTGAGAATCACAGCAACAGGCCCCTCCCCCAGAAGACCAGAAAAAAAAAACATCCAAAGTCAAGTTCAAAATTGCTGAGAATTGTGGAACTCTGGAACCAAGGGAAAGCAACACAGAGAATTCATGGCTTTTTCCCCATGATTCTTCAGTCGTTCAAACTTAAATTCATTTATTTTTTTTCTTTGAAATTTTTTCTTACTTTTTTCTTTTAATTTTTTCCCTTTTCATATTTTAACGTTCTTAACTCTTATATCTTATCAAGACTTTTTAATCTTATTAAAATTTTCATTCTTATAATCATATTTTATCCCTTCATTGTTTTTAACCTTATTTTTTGTATACTTACAGGGTCTGTTCAATTCACCAGTCTAACAGATATAGATAGATAGATAGATAGATAGAGATAAAGATAGATATAGAGATGGATATAGAGATAGAATCATAGACATAGATATAGAAACAGAAACAGAAAATACACATAGAGGATTTTGTTTTATTCATTTTTGTTTTGTTTTGTTTTTGTATGATTTTGTTTTTCTGGGGTTTTTTTTTTGTTATTTTTTCCCTCTTTCTTTACTCCCCAGTTCCAGGTCTCTTCTGAATAGGTTAGTGTATATTTCTCTGGGGTCATTGCTACCCGTTAGTATTTGGTTCTCTCATCCATCTATTCCTATCTGCATAAAATGACAAGGCGGAAAAAATCAACACAAAAAAAAGAACAAGAGCAAGTAATGATGGCTAGGGACCTAATCAACGCGGACATTAGTAATATGACAGAACTAGAGTTCAGAATGATGATTCTTAAGGTGCTGGCTGGGCTTGAAAAAAACATGGAAGATAATAGAGAAGCTCTCTCTAAAGAAATGAAAAACCTTTCTGGAGAAATGAAAGAACAAAAATCTAACCAAGCTGAAATCAAAAAAGCTATTAATGAGGTGTAACTGAAAATGGAGGCTCT
>LNAC01001379.1:182011-201460 GCA_002007465.1 Ailurus styani | reverse complement strand
GTGTGTGTGTGTGTGTGTGTGTGTGTGTGTGTGTGTATGTGCACGCGCGCGCGTGGTCGCGCAGAGCACCTGGAGTGCAGGATTTGCTGCGAGGAGAGTCATGGCTCCGCCGGCCTTGAGGTGACCCGGCGGGAATCAGGGGTAAGTTTACAAAGTTTACTCTGGGAGACAGGGCAGAGCCCGAGGGCCAGAGTGCCCACTGTCCAGGAACAATGCTGGGCCCCGGAAAGGAGGATCTCACGCCACCCGCACCCCCCTCCTTGCCGGCTGCATCCCAGCCCCGACCCTCCTCGGGACCACATCAGGGCAGGTGCCCCCGAACCCGGGGCCCCACCGCGGGCCTCACCCAGCAGCGCCTGCAGGTGCTTGAGGCGCGTCAGCACGTCCTTCTTGGGGTCCAGCACCTTCTGGGTGGACTTCTTCACATCTCCGTGGCTCCCTCGGGAGAATATCCCGCCACGGGCAATCGGCCCCGCTGGTGGGGCAGGGGCGCCTGCGCCGCGGGAATCGCCGCATAGGGTCCGGGCCCGCCTGTCGCAGGGGCCACTTGCCAACCGCCAACCGCTGCTGGGCCTCCGCCACTGCCGCCGCTGTTGCCACCTCAGCTGCGGCTCTAGGGAGGAGGGCCGGGGCGGGTACCGCGAAGGTTGGGGCAGAAAGGCGGTGTCCACCGCTCTGCCCTGCGGGAGGTGCGGGCAGGCCCTTCGGGCTCGGGGAACACGCCCGCGTCTTGGACCCGCCTCTCCCGGGCGCCAGTTCAGGAGCTGGTTCTGAGCATGTTCTTCCTTCTCACCTGGCTGTAGGCTGCAAGGCCTCTGGGGAGATGTAGTTCTTCAGGGTGCGAGGCTCGGTGACTTTTCCAGAGTCCCCAAGCCGCGGGACAGCATCCACCTGCCCCCTCCAGGAAGAGGCCCCGCGCTCCCAAAGCTTTACTCCTTGCTGCATAGGACCAGTCCATTTTCTTCTAGTGCAATGTGAACCACAAGAACATCTCAGTAGGAAAATTTCAAGGTTTTTAAAATGCAAACTATTTTTCCTTTTGTCTTCCAGAATCACACTAAGGAGGGAGTTGAAATCCCTTCGAGCAAACTAAAATCAGAGCTCTTATTTCACACTAAAGTCAATGGCTTTGGCAGCAGGAAGAGCATCCCTAGACCCTGGTTAAGGAGTCCAGCCAGTCCGCTTGGTTCCTGGGATCCAACTTCACTGGGGTATGAGGTTCCCTTGCTCAGAGAACTCCTCAGGATCTTGTCTCCTGCTTTGTAGGAAGTGCACCCACCTTCTCTGTGCTATGCAAGGCCACATAACCATCCAGTAGCAGAACCAGAAATAGAACCTGAGTGACCTCTCAGGCTGGTATGCTTTTGAGGGTTAGGTGCCTGTAACCAGATCAAAACTTTGAGATGGAATATGGCCTGGAGATTTCTTATAAGAGATCTGTAGGATTATTTACTGGCATCTGGATCCTCTGATGCTCCAAATGTTGACATTTGAGCAAGTACATGAGCTGGTTGTTTAAAATCATGGGCTTTCCATTCAATTGAGACAACAGAAGTTTTCTCTTTCAGGGGAACCTGTAAGTAGGGGGAAAATCAAGAGATGTTACATAGCTCTCTATTCTCATAACTAATATAATATTTGGCCTCTAGAAATGCTTGCTAAAAGTTTATTAAATAAAATGGAATAAGAGCTAGTTCTATCTATGCTATTTTGACAACTCTAAAAATAGGCTCTAACAACTGGAAGAAATGTTTTTACCTGCCCAGATTATAGAAATATCCATATCCTCACCCAAGGAACATGTGATTGTGACTATTTTTAGAAAAAAGGATCTTTACAGATGTCATTAAGGATCTCAAGGTAAATCATCTTCGATGATCTGGGTGGTCCCTAAATCTAATAAGTAAGTGTCTTATATTTATAAGAAACAGAAGAGGAGAAGACACAGAGAAGGCCATGTAAAAACAGAGGCAGAGATTGGAGTCATGTAGCCATAAGCCAAGTGATCCCTAGAGTCCCCAGAAGCTAGAAGAAACAAGGAAGGATTCTCTCTGGGGGTTTTCCAGAGGGAGCCTGACCCTACCAACACCTTGATTTTAGACTTCTGAATTTAAGAAGTGAGAAAATAGATTTCTGTTCTTTTAAGCCACCTCTTTTGTGGTATTTTGTTGTAGCAGCCCTAGAAAATGAATAGTACTAGATGCTGGAGAAAACCCAGTGTGAGTGTCTAGGAAGATCAGAATGACTGATACTGATTATAACATTTTGAATAAATAAAAATTCAGGAATCCATAATGATACTCAAAAGAATGCTTTTTGAAGTCCTAGGTGAGTATTTCAAGTAGAAAACATAGCTTGCACCTTTGATGTTTCTGGACAGGCTTTTTTTTTTTTTAAGTGTTTATTTATTTGAAAGAGAGAGTGAGAGCAGGGGGGAGGGGAGAGGTCAAGGGAGGGGTGTAGGGGCAGAAGGAGAAGAAGCAGACTCTCTGCTGAGTGGGGAGTGCCTTCAGGTCTCTAAGCGGATCACCATCCAAAGACCCTGGGATCAGGACCTAAGCTGAAGGCACATGCTTAAGGGACTGAGCCACCCCTGTGCCCCTTGGTGGCTTTTTTTTTTAAAGAAGAGAATGGGAAGAGGGTCAAGATGGCAGAGAAGAGAAGTCGGAGTCCCTGTTTCAAAGGGTCCCCTGAAGTGAGCTAAATAGCTACCAGAACACTCTGAGCATCCATGAAATCAGCCTGAAGAGTGAGATTATGCATTTCTGGATTTCTCTGGGGGCAGAAGATCATTGCCGTGAGGTAAAGTGAGGTGGGAGCGCATGGACTGATATCTGAGGATAAACAGAAGGGGGAGGGAGCCACCGGAAGCCACACACTGGGAAGTAATACCCCAAAGGAAAGTGCCTTGTGCTTGGGGACCAGCATTAACTTGGAACCTGGTTAAAAGCACTCAAAAAGAGCAAAAGCTTTTAAGGGGCAACTGGTGGAATTGGGTGGCCATGGGCACAGTTGGTCCTAAGCCCACATCTGAGGATGGTCCCAGACAGCTGGTGACCACCCATGCCTGAGAGAACCCAGTGGGGGCCAGAGTCCATGGTCCCTGGGCCTGTGGCCCTCTACTGCGTGGGCTGAGCACAGCCTGCCTGAGCTTGAGAGAACTTGTTGTGGGTCCTGTCCTGAGATCTCTGAATCCACAGCCATCCCCGACTTTCTCTGAATCTGCAGCCATCCAGGACTTGCACCATTGCCAGGTTGAGAGCATGGACCCCAGACAGCAGTTCAGACAGCTGCCAGGACCGGCTCCTGGGAACCAATATCACTTGCAGTCTTGGTGGCACAGAGGTGCAGAGACAAGCTGGGGCCTTGGGCGACCACTGAGGTGGTAGCTGGGAGTGTGCACCGCCTGTGGGAGATTGCAGTGTCCAGCAGAGTTTGCAGAGGGGGAGTCTGTGTTCTGGACCATCCAGGGGGGAGCACACTGAGGCTTCTCTCTGAGGCAAAGGACTGGGGGCAGAGTTTGTTTGTTTGTTTGTTTTTCTCTACTAGCCCTCTGAAAAGCCTCAAAAAGCTGCCTAAGAACAAAGACCTCCAGAGAAAAAAAAACCCTGAAAAACTGGTTTCCTCAGAGCCCAGCTCCTTGACAGGGGGCAGGGCGACTCAGCCCAAGCAAGACTGACTGAAAAAACAATGTGGCAGGCCTCTCCTCCAGAAGACAAGACAAAAGAACTAGAGGACAATAACCACAAGGTCTCCATCAAACTGTAAAACCCCAACATCAGGGGAAAACAGTATACTAAGCTCCTGGTATAGCACCCAAACCTATATATTTCATAGATAGAACTTTTTTTAAAATTCATTCTCATGACTCTTATTTTTTAACCTACTTACCATTACAACTAGATATTTAATACAACATATTTCATAGTAACTTTCTAACGAACTTTTTTCATTCATATACCGGGGTTTCTTTTTCTTTCTTTTTTCTTTTAAATAGATAGATGATAGATAAATAGATAGATAGATAGATAGATAGATAGATAGATAGATAGATAGATAGATAGTTAGATAGAGGCTTCAAGGTAACCCTTTTCCCCTATTCAATACTACTCCTATATATAAACTAGTTTTAATTTCTCTGCATTTCTGAAAAGTTGAGTCCTTTAACAAAGGTAACAAGATATACCTAGGGAGTACTGAAATAACCTTCCTCGCCCATATCAAGGGTTTATAGCCACCTTCCCATCTTATTTTTCTGTCAGTGTTTCTGTGCACTTGCTTTTGTTTTTGTACCATATAAATCTTATTCTTTGGGTTCATTTTGGCTGGGTATTTCTTCTTTTTTCTTTCTTGTCTCTTACATTTGTCAGTCTTTTTGTTTGTTCATTTTTGGTTTGTGTACCTTATAAATCTTACTACTGGGACTCATTTTGGCTAGTTTCTTTTCTTTTTTCCCCCTCTCTTTTGCTCTTTCTTTTTTCCTTTCCTCTTTCTTTTTGTTGGTGACCTCTGATTGTTCTGACACTCTCCAAGGGGCACCTTGACTGGATCGTGATTAATATATTCAGCTATTCATCCCCTCAACCACCTCCCACCAAAGTGACTAGGAGGAGGAACACCCAGCAGAGGAAAAATTCAGAGACTGTGACTTCTGCAACAGAACTATTGGATATGGACCTAAACAGTATGTCGGAAATGGAATTCAGGGTAAAAATTGTCCTGTCCGGGCAATGGCTAGATTGGAGAAGACCCTTAGTAGCAACAGAATCCCTAAGGCCTGAAGTGAGAGCTGATCTGGCAGAAGTAAAAAATACTATCAAGGACGGTGCTGGGTGGCTCAGTGAGTTAAAGCCTCTGCCTTCGGCTCAGGTCATGATCTCAGGGTCCTGGGTTCGAGGCCCGCATCAGGCTCTCTGCTCAGCGGGGAGCCTGCTTCCTCCTCTCTCTCTACCTGCCTCTCTGCCTACTTGTAATCTCTCTCTGTCATTAAATAAATAAAATCTTTAAAAAAATACTATCAAGGAGATACAATCTAATCTAAATACCCTAAAAGCTAAGATAACTGAGGCAGAAGATCAAATTAGTGATTTAGAAGACAGGCTGATAGAGAAGTAGGATCAGGAGGAGACATGGAACAAACAACTTAGAATCCATGAAAATAGAATTAGGGAAATAAATGGCACCATGAAATATTCCCATGTCAGAATTATTGGGATCCCTGAGGGGGTGGAGAAAGAGAGAAGACACGAAGAGGTGGTTGATCAAATATTGGATGAAAATTTCCCTAATCTGGGGAATGAAACAAGTGTTTGTGTCGTAGAGGCAGAGAGGATACCCCTCAATATCAATGAGTCTAGAAAGACCCCAAACACTTCATTGTGAGATTCACAAATCATAAATTCAGACAGAAGATCTTAAGGGCAGCTAGGGAGAAGAGATTCCTTACATATAGAGGAAGGACCATCAGAATAACACTGGACCTGTCCACAGAAACCTGGCAAGCCAGAAAGGGCTGGCAAGACATATTCAAGGCACTAAATGAGAAGAACATTCAGCCAAGAATGGTTTATCCAGCAAGGCTGACATTCAGAATCAATGCAGAGATAAAGAGCTTCCAAGATTGGCAAGGTCTAAAAGATTATGTGACCAAAAAGGTGGCACTACAAGAAATATTAAGGGGGGTTCCATAAAAGAACAAAGAAGAGGAACATAGAACAGAAAGTTAACAGAGACAATGCATAGAAACAAGGATTTCACAGGCAACATGATGTCAATAAAAGCTTATCTATCAATAATCACTCTCAACATGAACAGCCTAAATGCTCCCATTAAAAGGCACAGGGTTGCAGACTGGTAAAACAACAGGGCCCGTCCACATGCTGTCTGCAAGAGACACATTTTGAACCTAAATATATATCCAGACTGAAAGTGCAGGGATGAAGAACCATCTTTCATGCCAATGGGCCTCCAAAGAAAGCTGGGGTTGCAATTCTCATATCAGATGAATTAGATTTTAAGCTAAAGACTGTAGTCAGAGATACAGAAGGACACTACATCATTCTTAAAGGGTCTATCCACCAAGAAGATATAACAATTGTAAATATTTATGCCCCCAACATGGGAGCAGCCAACTACATAAGCCAACTGCTAAACAAAATAAAGAGTCATGTTGATATGAATACATTAATTGTAGGAGATCTTAACATGCCATTCTCAGCAATAGATAGATCATCTAAATAGAAACTCAACAAAGAAACAAGAGCTTTGAATGACACATTGGATCAGGTGGACCTCATAGATCTATACAGAACCCTAAAACAACAGAATACTCACTTTTCTCAAGCACACATGGAACTTTCTCCAGAATAGACCACATACACAGTCACAAATCAGGCCTAAACTGATACCAAAAGATTGAGATTATCCCCTGCATATTCTCAGATCACAGTGCTTTGAAACTGGAACTCAACCACAAGAAAAAGTTTGGAAGGAAATCAAACACTTGGAAGCTAAAGACCGTTCTGCTCAAGAATGTTTAGATCAACCAGGAAATCAAGGAAGAACTTAAACAATTCATGGAAACTGACGAGAATGAAGACACATGGGTCCAAAACCTATGGGATATGGCAAAGGTAGTCCAAAGGGGGAAATACATAGCCATCCAAGCCTCACTCAAAAAAACTGAAAGATCCCAAATACATTAACTCTCTTTACACCTTAAGGAACTAGAAAATCAACAACAAATTAAGCCGACCCCACACACGAGAGGGGAAATAAGATTAGAGCAGAGATCAATGGGTTAGAAATTAGAGATACAGTATAAGATATCAACAAAACTAGAAGCTGGTTCTTTGAAAGGATTAATAAGATCAATAAACCACTGGCCAAACTAATCCAAAAGAAAAGAGAGAGGAGTCAAATTAATAAAACTATGAATGAAAGGGGGAGAGATCACGACTAACACCAAGGAAATAGAAACAATCATCAGAAACTATTATCAACAGCTATATGCCAATAAGTTAAGCAACCTAGAAGAAATGGATACATTCCTGGAAATGTATAAACTTCCAAGGCTGAAACAGGAAGAAACTGACAACCTGAATAGACCAATATCTAGTAACAAGATTGAAGCAATGATCAAAAACCTCCCAAAAAACAAGAGTCTAGGACCCGACAGATTCCCTGGGGAATTCTACCAAACATTCAAAGAAGAAATAATGCCTATTCTCCTGAAGCTGTTTCAAAAAATAGAAACAGAGGGAAAACTTCCAGACTCTTTCTATGAAGCTAGCATTACCTTGATCCCCAACCAGGCAAAGACCCCATCAAAGAGGAGAATTTCAGACCCATATCCCTGATGAATATGGATGCCAAGATTCTCAACAAGATCCTAGCTAAAAGGATCCAACAGTACATTAAAAAGATTATCCACCATGACCAGGTGGGATTTATCCCTGGGATGCAAAGGTGGTTCAACATTCACAAATCAATCAATGTGATAGAACAAATCAATAAGAGAAGAGAGAAGAACCACATGTTCCTCTCAATTGATGTATAAAAAGCATTTGACAAAATACAGCATCCATTCCTGATTAAAACTCTCTGAAGTATAGGGATAGAGGGAACATACCCCAACTTCATAAAATCTATCTATGAAAAACCCACAGCAAATATCTCTCAATGGGGAAAAACTGACAGCCTTCCCATTGAGATCAGGAACTCAACAAGGATGCCCACTCTCACCACTGTTGTTCAACATAGTACTAGAAGTCCTAGCAACAGCAATCAGACAATAAAAAGAAATAAAAGGTGTTCAAATTGGCAAAGAAGAAGTCAAACTCTCTCTTTGCAGATGACATGATACTTTATATGGAAAACCCAAAAAACTCCACCCCCAAACTATTAGAACTCATACAGCAATTCAGTAATGTGGCAGGACACAAAAATCAATTGCTTTCTTACACACTAGCAATGAAAATATAGAAAGGGAAATTAGAGAATCAATTCCATTTACTATAGCACCAAAAACCATAAGATACCTTGGAATAAACCTAACCAAAGAGTTAAAGGATCTGTACTCGAGGAACTACAGAACACTCATGAAAGAAACTGAAGAAGATACAAAAAGATGAAAAAGCATTCCATGCTCATGGATTGGAAGAATAAACATTGTTAAAATGTCTATACTGCCCAGAGCAATCTGTACTTTCAATGCCATCCCAATCAAAATTCCACCAGCATTTTTCAAAGTGCTGGAACGAGCAATCCTAAAATTTGTATGGAATCAGAAAAGACCCTGAATTACTAAGGAAATGTTGAAAAAGAAAAACAAAGCTGGGGGCATCATGTTGCCTGATTTCAAGCTTTACTACAAAGCTGTGATCACCAAGACAGCAGGGTACTGGCACAAAAACAGACACATAGACCAGTGGAACAGAATGGAGAGTCCAGATATGGACCATCAACTCTATGGTCAAATAATCTTGAACAAAGCAGGAAAAAATATCCAGTG
Organism: Ailurus styani; assembly: GCA_002007465.1. NCBI lineage: Eukaryota > Metazoa > Chordata > Mammalia > Carnivora > Ailuridae > Ailurus > Ailurus styani. Next base: position 192,948 of record LNAC01001379.1, on the reverse strand, counting down.
GAAAAAAGAGAGTCTCTTCAATAAATTGTGCTGGGACAATTGGACAGCTATGTATAGAAGAATGAAACTCGATCATTCTCTCAGACCATACACAAAGATAAACTCGAAATGGATGAAAGACCTCAACGTGAGGCAGAAACCTATCAAAATTCTAGAGGAGAACATAGGTGATAACCTCTTTGACATTGGCCACGGCAACTTCTTTCAAGACACATCTCCAAAGGCAAAGGAAACAAAAGCAAAAATGAAATTTTGGGACTTCGTCAAGATAAAAAGCTTCTGCATAGCAAAGGAAACAGTCAACAAAACAAAGAGGCAACCCATGGAATGGGAGAAGATATTCGCAAATGATACTACAGACAAAGGGCTGATATCCAAGATCTATAAAGAAGTCTCAAGCTCAACGCCCTCAAAATACAATCATGTCAAAAAATGGGCAGAAGACATGAACAGACACTTCTCCAAAGAAGACATACAAATGGCCAATAGACACATGAAAAAATGTTCATCGTCACAAGCCATCAAGGAAACTCAAATCAAAACCACATTGAGATAACATCTTTCATCAGTTAGAATGGCCAAAATCAACAAGACAGGAAACAAAAAATGTTGGAGAGGGTGTGGAGAAAGGGGAACCCTCTTTCACTGTTGGTGGGAATGCAAGTTGGTGCAGCCACTTTGGAAAACAGTATGGAGATTCCTCAAAAAATTAAAAATAGGGCTACCTTAAGACCCTGCAATTGCACTACTGGCTATTTACCCCAAAGATACAGATGTAGTAAAAAGAAGGGCCATATGTACCCCAATTTTCATAGCAGCAATGTCCACAATTGCCAAACTGTGGAAAGAGCCGAGATGCCCTTCAACAGATGAATGGATAAAAAAGATATTGTCCATATATACAATGGAATATTACTCAACCATCAGAAAGGATGAATACCTAGCTTTTGTCCCAACACGGACGGGTCTGGAGGAGATTATGCTGAGTGAAATAAATCAAGAAGAGAAAGTCGATTATCATATGGTTTCACTTACTCATGGAACATAAGGAATAAAATGGAGGATTCTAGGGGAAAGGAAGGAAAAGTGAATTGGAGTAAATTGGAAAGAGAGATGAACAACAAGAGACTGTGGACTCTGAGAAACAAACTGAGGGTTACAGAGGGGAGGGGGGATGGGTGAGCCTGGTGGTGGGTATTAAGGAGGGCACATATTGCATGGAGCACTGGGTGTGGTGCATAAACAATGAATCTTAGATCACTGAATAAATAAATAAATAAATGCAAAATAATAATAATAATAATAATAATAATAATAATAATAATAATAATAATAAAGAAGAGAATGAAAGAGCCCAGGTGGCTAAGACCCTTTCTCAGTAACAAATGGGGAACCTGATCTGAACTGGGTAGGTATTTAAAGATTCTAATCAGGGAAGAGTGCAGGGATTTTGAGCTTTATAATTTCCTCCATATATCACTTACCAGAAAAACATCATGTTTTCCTGATGACAGCAAATTGAATTCACATGTTCTGGAAGACAGAGCCCAAGAAACCATGAGTGAGGTAAATGAGAGCAAGAAGTCCCAAAGAATAAAGAGAAACACTTATCAATTCTTGATGTTGTCTGTAGTAGAATTTTAGATTTTTTTTGTTTTTGTATCCTATTTACATAAATTCAAACCAACATATATTTACTGAACAAGTGATACAGCTGAACTGTGATGACCATAGTTTTGTACTTCCCATTCTTTTATATTTTACTGATAATTGGTCTTTCAAGGACCATGTGAAAACTGCAACTCCTACCGTCATTGATGATAAATACTTATCAAACAATTCTGGAGTTCATCATTTTTGGGCTTATACCCAGCACAGAGTCAGGGTCAGCATTCAATCAATATTTGTGGAATAAATAAAACCATTCATTCATTTCTTCTTTAATATCTCATTGAGCATTATTAGGGAATGTTGTTTAGGACAATGTTTTCAATTTAACTAATGTGTTATGCATCCAAATGTTAAAATTCTACCCTTCTTTCTTCAGAAATCTTTCTGAAATATAGACAGACCTCTCTGTCTCTTAAACAGCTTATTCATTGTTTATGAAACCATAATTTGTCCCCCTGACACACTGTGATCCCCTTTGTCTCCTCTTACATGGGTGTTGCTACCAAACACAAAGGAAAAATGCCTGGTAGATCTTCCCCACCTAATTTTGACCACTTCTTGCCCCCAAATTCAGTCACTGCTATCAGAGACCATTTGTTTGCCTTTTTAACTTCCATATTAGAATCTTTCTATATGTTTAGACATGCCAGGTCTTAGTTTCCAGATAATGTAAAGGTTAATGTATTTTACTTTCTAATTTTCACTCATCAGAGTTTTTCATTTTGGAAGGTTTTGAGGTTTTTTCAGGTTGACTAAAATACCTGTGCCTGCACATTAATTCTGGTTGTCATGAATATTCTATTAATTTTTCATAACTAATTTCCATATTAGTATATGGAAAAATTCAACTTTTAGCTGCAGATTTTCCTATCAGATAAACCTATTGTGGCTGTCCTCAGGAGTAAGATCTTTTAATACATCAGACAGACTGTGGATCTTCATTTGGATGTTATTGTTGAAGAGAGCCAGCCCCAGTGAATTTCTCTGATGTCTATTTTTATTGATAATTAATTGGACCTTTGCATTCTCATTTCCTTAAAAAAAATCTATGATCTAATAAATTCATTTTTTTCTTATATAGGATCTTACCCTCAAATTTTGAATTCATTCAATGTGTATGCCATGCTCCTGAGTATCTGCATCTATCTAAAATCTCTAAGAAAAAGGGATGCTCTTCCATAAGAATGAAATGCCAAACTCAACACCTAAGAAACAAGAAACCCAATGGCCTAATTTTCCAGATGACATTTTACTATAGACACGGAAAATATATTTTTCTCCTCCAAAAACATTTCCTAATAGTATCTTTTCTTTCAAAATATCTGTCAAATGAGATTTAATATTTTAAACTTGATTATAAATCATTTTATATGAGAATTTCACTTCAGGACAGACTTGAAATTTTTTAAAAAATATACTAGCCATTTTTATATGTCTGATGGATGCTTGATAACAAAGCAATGCTTTAAGGGGAAAAAAAAACCTAATCATTTTTCTAAATTTAGTCAAGCAGATGTTTTCACATCTGTGCATTTCAACCACAATGTCATCTGCTTTGGATATATTTTCTTTTTTTTTTTTTTTGCTTGTTTGTTTGTTTTTTGTCATCAGAACAGTATTAACATTTCAGTGGCGAATTGTGGAAACACGTCAAAATTTGAAAGATGTAAGCCCACAAGTATCATAAGAACTTTTATAAATTAAAAAAAAACATTATCTTTGAATGATAATGTTGGAAAAATCAAGAATCATGGAAACTATCTAAATAGTAAATACAACTTGAATAGAAGGATGATGTTCAAAAGCTACAGAGAGATGAAGTTTCATGGGTGAGAATCCTGTGAAAATGTGCTCATTACCTCATCTCTTCCCCCCAATACACAAAATGCCAGCATTAGGTTTATTGTTAGGTAAGATTTACTCCATAATTTAGAACCAGGTGCTATATTTCCTAAAAATGATTATAGGATGTCAACATAAACTATTCATTTAAATGAAGAAATCCATCACACAGGTTCACTTATAAATTCCTGTAATTTTCTAGAAAAATGAATCTCAAAATAATTCTTAGAGAACAATAATTCTTACTAATCATGAAACAAGAATACAAATTCATTTACTAATCTACATTTAAGTGTATGTCCTAAATGGAGACTGCTTTTATCTGATGTTTCAGACAACATTCTCAGTTTTAAGCAATAGAAATTGACTGGCTATTTAGGTAAAGATGACTCATCCAGAGAATGCCAGTCTCCCAAAATGAAGAGAAGGTTGGAGATTCAGACTTGGAAAACAACTAGAAAATTAGATACCAAGGCATCTCTGGGAGGCCTGGAGAAGTCATAGAGCAGAACACATAGGTCAGCATACCAAGACTTCCATGACAATGAAAGAACTTCCACTGTTCTGCACTTCATCAAGTTCAAAGTCTCAAGAATATCCTGAAAAAAAAAAAAAAAAAAAAAAAAAAAAGAATATCCAGTTGGCTAAGTCTTAGATGGGTGCCTAGCTCATGTGTCCACCCACCTGACTGCACTGGGTCAGAAAATCTGAGGTGCTAATCCTCTTTGTAAGTAAGGACCACCTCCTACCAAGACTATACAGGATAGGGTATACCCCCCCAAAATAATGGAACGTATTTTGGAGGAAGGGAAGTTGGATGCTGAGTAGCTAAAATAACAACAATAAAGAATAGACGATAACAAAAACAATAACAAAGCAAATCGTCATTTATGATTCACTTGACATAAATTAACATATGCCCTGGAATATGGAAATGATCCACTCATTGGGCTGATTTATACTTAAGATCTTGTACTTTAGTAAGATGATTGGAAAACATAGTTTACTGCTTTCAGTAAATCTTTAAGGAAGTCTTATAGTTGATAGTCTTTTTTCCCTAAATTTTAACTGGGAAACCCCTGATGTCACTTAGACATAGGATATGTGCAAATTATGCAATTATTAAAATAATTTTAGTGAATAATTGGAAAGAACTGAATCATATTGTTTCTGTTTAACCAAAATGGAAGAATTCAAATACCACAGGGAACATTATTAAGTACTTCCCTTTATATTATCCTTCTTTCTATATTTCAATGTTCCTTCTTTTCTCTAAATTGACTCACCCTCCATGAGACACACTTTTATCACATTTTGAAGTCTTTCTTAGTAATGCTTTTGATCCAATCAGTAGACTTATCTAAGTCCCTACTCCATGCTAGTTTACACATGGAAACAAAGTTACGAATAGAATGAGGACACAGTCTTGATTCTCAGAAAAGCCGTGGTCTAGTTGAGAAGTCAGACATAGGACTGACCTCACAGAGCTCACAGTGTAATGCAGGAGATGGACACCGAACTAGATAAAAATAATTAACAATAGAGATAAAAGGTAGGACTTTATGGGAGATACCAGGAAGGACTGGGCAGGAGAGATGAGATCAGAGAAGTCTTCATGGCAGAGGTGACACCTGAACTGGGAAATCACCTCAACACACCACAAGCAGGGCAAGGACAAAAATGCAATGGGGCTGTGTGAAGATCACCAGAAGCAGTCTGGTTTTGTGTGGTGGCCACTCTGGATTGTGCTTGTGCACAATCACAACTCAGTATAATGTAGGTGCTGCAGAAATATGTGTATGTTCTGGTAACTTATAAAGACAGAGGGTCAAGTGATAGTAAAATGTGATGATGCCAAAGCTGGAAGAGACTCTGTGGAAGCAGGAAGGAATGAGGGCAAAAGCAAAGGCTCTGAATCCCAATCCTTCCCCCTTACTAGCTGTGTAATCTTAAATGGGTGACTCAATTCTCCAAGCCTCCGTTTTCTTCATCTATGAAATTTGAGCGAACTCACATTAGGCTATTCATTCTTTTTTTTTTTTCCAATAGGCTATTCATTCTAAGAAGTAAACGTGTATAGAAAGATTTGAACACAATGCTTGGTACAAAAATGTTGTTCGTTGACTATTATTTTGTTTTTCTCTTCTCCTTTACTTCCAGAAAATACAAACAAGGCAATTTCTGCTTGCTAAAATTGTGCACACTTGATTTCTAAGTGTGTTGAATAGGAAGGTTTACATAGCTGATTTTTTCATGGTTTTACATAATTGAATCTGAACACCATCAGAATAGGTTGAATCAATATCCCAGAGCCCTTTATTTCACACATTTGATACGTAGACTTAACTAAGGTGGGGGGCATATTCACTGATGTCACCTGCTGTCAAACCAGGTGAAATATTCCTCTGTTCTGAATTGTCAGTGATACCGGATTAGGAATGCTGGCTAAGGGAAAAGACATAATGTGTGACTCAGCAGTTTGTTTTGGGGCATATTTTACTTCCTCTGGTTCCTGTAAGACCAAACCCATGAATAGTTTATGGGTCCTTTTCAAAAGTTAAAGTCATAATTCAGATTATGACAAATCAGATTATAATAAGTCAAATTAATAATTTTAGTATAGCAGTCATAAAACAACAAAGTAACACCCCACAGTGTAAAAGGTTTGGTTTATATAACCTATCCAAAAGATGCCAATTGACATTTTTCTCCACCATTTACACATTCACTTTTAAAATCAAAATAATAAGCCTTTTTTTTGAGCCTCTTCACAATACAAGGTTTTTCTCACTCATTTATTCAAAAAGCATTAACTGAGTTTCTGTCTGCTGGGCATTTATTCTAGTCACTGAATAGATAGAGATTAAAAAAAAAAGACAAAATCCTTGTTCCTGAGATACTTACTATCTGGCTGAGTAAACTATCTGAAGATGATACCTTACAAAATAAATATGAAGCTGTTTTTATATTTAACTTTCAGAAAGTATTAAGAAAAAACCCTCATTTACTTTGCCTTTATATAATTCTGCCCCACTCCACCTCAGCCCTGGTTGTGATATTGCCTACTGTAGGTGCAGGCTAAATAATTCCACCTGATTGTCAAGCGTTATCAGCAAGAAAATCCTGGAGTCCTAGAATGTCTTGAGAGTGAAATGTGGCTGACAGATGTATTCCCTCTTTATAAAATGGAAAACTAAGAACGAACGTTTGTTAGTAATTGGTTGTCACCAGCACTGGGGATGGAAACACTTACCTGAATCTGACATGCTTGTGCTGGTGGCATTAGGGTGGCTGGGAAATGCCATCCCATCCAAGTACCATTTTGCAAAGCAATTTTGTGCACCTTCTCCCATTCAATCCTTACCACAGCCCATGAATCTGGGGACCTTATCTCCATTTCACCCCGACTATGAGAAGTTGTGTGGCTGCCCAAGGTCATCCAGCTCATAAGAAGCAGGTTAAAAGGACAAATCAGAGGGACTTAGATCAGCAGAGTTCAGGAAGTAAATAAATGACTTAGTTGGCTTCCTGGCAGCTGGAAAACAAGATAGACCAGTTCAAAAAGAATGGGAAAGACTCATGAAGGAGAATGTAAAGACTTGCCTGGGAACTGAAACCTACCAAGACTTTAGACTCTGTCAGAAGTGAGCAAACCCAATTGCACAAGCAGTTTTAAGGCTTCCTGACATGTTTGCTATTATCCTATTGACCAAAGCAACTCACAAGGCTGAGCCAAGAGCCAGAGTCAGAGGGCAAAAGGAATGGATATATAGAAAGGTTAAGAATTATGACCATTAATCCATCTAGCACAGAAGTTATTTTGTAAAGATCAACCTTGACAATGAAAAAGGGAGCTTTTTGAAGAACCTCTCAGGACCTCTGTCTGATTAGACAGCATGATTGGCCCCTGGGGAGCTGAAGCTAAGGAAACTGACCTCTTCAACAAAGAGTGACTGTCCTCAGTCCTTTTGCAACATTGGTGTGAACACACTATGAACGTGCATACACAAGTTGTGTCTTTCACCAATGTCTGTTTCATTCAGTTATAAAGCAAGGTTAACATGATGAAAAAGCAAGTTCAAGGTTGCAAACTCAATGGCATTTCATCACATATGTTAACTTCGTGTCTTACACATCACACAAAGCAAGCAAAGACAAGTCATACAATAAACAAGAAAGAACAGTGGGTAGGAAATGAACACACCAAACACAAAGTCAGTCTGCAAGTGTGCAGTTGAGATAAGGTCTTGGCCTCATCCAGGTCAACTCTTGGCATGTGCTGTGTATTATGTTCAGGCAGTGGAAGATCTCGTTATGTTCAGAGATCAATCGGGCAGTGTTTGGCAGCAGCTGCCTTTGGGATGTGGTCGGATATGAAAGGGTCAGTGTCTACATAGTTTGTTTGCTGCAAAAATCCTCCCTTTTTCAAGAGATTGAATGAGTCTTGGGCCTTTGCAGATGTACTCGGGCTCTTCTGGTTACCACTTCTGGGTGTCACCAGCTATTGCCAGTTTGGGCAATATGTGGCCTTGGAGGCAGTGCTCTCAGTTGCTGGCATACCTGCCTGACATAAGTGACGACTTGACATGAGTGACTCCAACTTGCTCTGTACAAACTTTAAAGGAATTACTATTTCTGCCTGGTTATTCATATCACTACACTTCAGTGACCACCCTTAAATATCCCCTGCCTTTTGGAGAGTACATAGAGATCACTGGACTTTGGAGTCTGGGGAAAGAGGCTGTCCCAAGGGGTGGGGTGTGAAACAAATGTGCTGATGGTGATACTAGTGGGTTTTCCAAGTCTCTTTTACAAGACCGAGGTGGGTTCTTAGGAACGAATTGCTGAGATGAGATCAGTGCAACAGACTTAGTTATACTACACTTTCCCTACCACAAAGTAAAAGGGACTTGGCAGCAATGTCCACAACACCTAAACTATGGAAAGAGTCAATATGCCCTTCAACAGACGAATGGATAGAAAATGTGGACCCTATATACAATGGAATATTACTCAGCCATTAGAAAGGATGAATACCCAACTTTGGAGATTATGCTGAATGAAATAAGTCAAGCAGAGAAAGTCAATTATCATATGGTTTCACTTACTTGTGGAAAAAAAGGAGTAGCATGGAGGACATTAGGAGAAGGAAAGGAAAACTGAAGGGGGGGGAATCAGAGGAGGAGATGAACCATGAGAGACTGTGGACTCTGAGAAACAAACTGAGGATTTTAGAGGGGAGGGTGGTGAGGGGATGTCTTGGCTTGGTGATGGGTATTAAGAATGGCATGCATTGGAGGAGTGGCAAGATGGCAGAGGAGTAGGAGACCGATTATCATTGGGTCCCAGGAATTCACCCAGAGAGCTATCAAACTATTCTGAACACCTACAAATTCTACCTGAGGTTGAAGAGAAGAAGAGCAGCAATTCTAGGAACAGAAAATTGACGACTTTCTGGAAGGTAGGATGTGCGGAGAAGTGAATCTGAGGCGACGGGAAGATAGACCGCGGGGGGAGGGGCCGGCTCCCGGCAAGGGAGCGAGCAGCGGAGCACAGACTCGGAACTGTTAGAAGTCGGCATCACTGAGGGACATCGCCCCAGAGACCAAGTGGGGGGTGAAACCCCTGCAGGGACAGTGTGGTCTCAGGACCCACGGGGCCACAAAAAGACCAGGGGTGTCTGAGCGTGACCGAGCTCCCAGGTATCAGAGAGAAGCCGGCGGGAGAGACAGAACTGAGCTGAGGTGTCTCTCATCTCGGGGTTACCTTGGGCTGTGATCTGAAGCACAGCCAGGCCACTGATCTGTGAGCAGGGACCCCACGGGCGGCAGACCCGGAGAGACCCCCTCCTTCCTCCTCTGGAAGGAGTGGCATGGGAGCGGCTGCAGGAATCTGCCGGGTTCAGAGATTCTAAATGGGGCCGTGCCAGAGATAGAGACACTAGGTAACAGGCCGGGTGAGCTCGGAGAGCGGCCGGAGACCAGGAGACGGGAGGGACTGCTTTTCACTGAGGAGCACTGAGGACTGAGGCCCCAGGCTCTCAGCTCCTCTGGGTCGGAGACTGGGAGCTGCCATTTTCAGTCCCATTCTCCAACGAGGTACGGAAAGCGTTCAGGGAACAAAAGCTCCTGAGAGCGAACCCGAGCTGATTACTTAGCCTGGCCCCTGATGAGGGCAGTGAGAATCCGCCTCGGGCAGAGACACTTGAAAATCACAGCAACGGGCCCCTCCCCCAGAAGACCAAGAGGAAAAAAAAAAAACCCATCCAGTCAAAGTCAAGTTCAAGATTGCTGAGCATTTTGGAACTCCAGAAATACGGAAAAGCAACAGAGAGAATTCTTGGCTTTTTCCCCATGATTCCTCAGTCGTTCAAAGTTAAATTCATTGAATTTTTTCTTTGAATTTTTTCCTACTTTTTTCTTTTAAAATTTTTCCCTTTTCCTATTTTAACGTTCTTAACTCTTATATTGTATCGACACTTTTTATTCTTTTTTAAATTTTCATTGTTATAATCATATTTTATCCCTTCATTGTTTTTAATCTTATTTTTTGGATACTTATAGGGTCTGTTCAATTCACCAATCTAATAGATATAGATAGATAGATAGATACATAGAGATAGAGATAGAGATAGAGATAGAGATAGAGTCATAGACAGACATAGATATAGAAACAGAAATAGATAATATAGATATAGGATTTTGTTTTATTCATTTTTGTTTGTTTTGTTTTTGTAAGATTTTGTGTTTTTGGTTTTTGTTTGTTTGGTTTTGGTTTTGTTTTTTTCCCTCTTACTTTACTCCCCAGTTCCAGGTCTCTTCTGAGTAGGTTAATGTATATTTCTCTGGGGTCATTGCTACCATTTAGTATTTGGTTCTCTCATCTATCTATTCCTATCTGCATAAAATGACAAGGTGGAAAAAATCAACACACACACAAAAAAAACAAGAGCCAGTAATGATGGCTAGGGACCTAATCAATGCAGACATTAGTAAATGACAGAACTAGAGTTCAGAATGACGATTCTTAAGGTGCTGGCTGGGCTTGAAAAAAAATGGAAGAAAATAGAGAAGCTGTCTCTAAAGAAATAAAAAATCTTTCTGGAGAAATAAAAGAACTAAAATCTAACCAAGCTGAAATCAAAAAAGCTATTAATGAGGTGCAATTGAAAATGGAGGCTCTTACTCCTAGGATAAATGAGGCAGAAGATAGAATTAGTGATTTAGAAGACAAAATGTCAGAGAAAAAGAAGAGGCTGAAAAGAGACACAAACAACTACTGGACCATGAGGAGAGAATTCAAGAGATAAGTGATACCATAAGACGAAACAATATTAGAATAATTGGGATCACAGAAGAGGATGAGATTGAGAGAGGGCCAGAAGGTATATTGGAGAAGATCTTAATACAGAATTTCCCTAATCT
>LNAC01001379.1:14759-168200 GCA_002007465.1 Ailurus styani | reverse complement strand
GGGGGGGGTGTCAGGGCCCCCCGGGAGGTCCCTCCTCCAGTCTTCTGCTCGTCGCGCTCTCAACAGTGGGGCTTCGCCGCCCCAGCCTCCATCCCATCCGGCCCCGGAGGCTCCAGCCCGGCTGCGGCCAACCGGCGCCCAGACTCCACCTTCCCGGCTGGGGCCCGCGCTTGCGGAGACCCTGACCGGCATCCGCTCGGGTCGCCCAGCCTTTAGCCTTGCCCCAGCGCGGCTCCTCAGTCGACCGCCTCCGGAGTTCAGCAAGGGGGTTCCATTGCACTGCGGAGCGCGCGCCTGCACAGCAGCGGGCTACCCCTGGGCCAGGCTGGGGAGGAGGGCGCCGGGCTCGCAGGTGTCCGCCTGTACTTCCTCACTCCTGTCCCGGAGAGAGGCAAAAACGAAAAGCGCCTGTCTTGTCACCTCCAGTTGGGTACCCCAGAGACTTGCTTGGGGAGAAACTGCCCATGTGAACAAACCGAGTGGCAGGCAGCGGGGTAGGGAAAAATCCCACCAGCAGTAGGAATCAGTTATCTCCTTGCTCCAGGGCTTGTGGGAGGGAAGGAAGGGATGGGTATCTCCCAGTGGACAGTTTCAGCTGCGCCCCGCCTCCGAAGAAGACCCACAGTTTGCTTTAGACCTGATGGCGTTTGAGATCCCAGAAACCAACTCCATCAGCCGATCCTCTGGTATCTGCTGAGACTGAATCCACTAGTGTTTCTTTAAGATTTGGAATGGGGGGGTACACTGTACCCCAATTCCCCAAGGGGAGAAGGTCCAGGGACTGGAGGCAGTAGTGGCTAGGCAGGGTAGGCCTGGGGTTGGTCTCCCAGGGCAGGATGGGACTTGCAGTCAGGTGACTAGTCAGAGGGGCTGACTGCTGTCCTGGACTATGGAGTTGGATGGAGTCCAGGAGGTGTTTAAGGAAAGGACATGCAGATCTTCATGGCAGAGCCATGACGGGGCCTGAACTTCTAGGTAGGATCTGCTGTCTGACACAATTCCACTAAGTAGTGGCTCAGTTTTTCTACTCCTCTGAACTTCAGTCTCCCCCCATATAAACTGTGGGAGATAATGCCCACCTGCTAGTCTGGTTGTGAGGACACAGTGCCAGAAAGTATGGAACAGCCTGGCATTTACTGGTGATCAGTAAGTAGTAGTGAATTTAATTATTATATTCAGAAATAGCCATAAAATTATGGGTAGTGTGTTGCAGTTAACTCTCAAAGAAACTTAAGGGAACTTTGAACCATGTTTTTTCATATTGTATATTACTTTGCTAGTTTAATAAAAGTGAGTCACTTACTAGATAAGTGTTTTCTCTAAAACTGAGTCAGCAGCAAGTGTCTTTAAACTAGTGGGAAGAAAACCAAACACTTAGGTTTGCAGGGTAGATGGCATTTGCATTTGAAGGGGTGGAGAGCAACTCACAGCAGGAAGGCAAAGAAAGTGCAGCTTCTTGAGGCTGTTCCTGGAGGTGGGAGGCCTGAGGCCACTGAACATTCCTGGCTGGCTTGTGTGCACTTGCCCCCTCACACTCTCTAATAGGACAGTGGGGACAGACTTCATGGGGCAGGCACCAATGGCCTCCTGAACCTCGCTCAGTCGGGGCCAGGTGTGGTCAGCAAGCAATTCTTCTGCTTCTTTTTTCTTCACTTATTTCTCCTTTCTGACTACATAGCCAGCAGCTGAGGTTCAGAAAACTGTTGTGTAGAAAGCTTTTCTCAGCTTCCTACTTCTAGTGCATATGCCCGTCCACTTAGCTGTCAGGAACATCTCTGCCCTTTGCCAGTGTCTGCAAACCCCAGAGAGGAGGGTATGGAAAAGGGCCAGGCCAGGCCAGAGCTGCCCTGGGAACCATTAAAACATTGTGGAATGGGTGGGGGGTGTTTTGGCCTGATCCTTAGCGCAATGATGGCTTGCTCCAAAGAGGTACTGCTCTCAAAACTGCCATTACTCCTTTAGGAGGATCTGTACCAGCGGTTCTCAAGGTGTGGTCCCAGGCTAGCACCATTAGCATCATCTGGGAACTTTTTAGAAACTTTTCACACTCCATCCTAGACTGTCAAAATCAGAAATCCTGGGAATGGGGCCCTGCCATCTGTGTGTGTGTGTGTGTGTGTGTGTGTGTGTGGTTTTTGTTTTTTGGGGTTTTTTGTTGTTGTTGTTGTTGTTTTTGTTTTTTTAGATTTTATTTATTTGAGAGTAAGAGCAGGAGAGGGAGAGGAACAAGCAGACTCCACAGTGACTGTGGAGCTCAACACGGGGTTTGATCCTACCACCCTGAGATCATGATCTGAGCCAAAATCAAGAGTTGGTTGCTCAACTGATCAAGCCACCCAGGCCCCAAATCTGTGTTTTTAACAAGTCCTCCAGGCACTTCTGATGCATGTTCAAGGTGGAGAATCACTGACCTATATATCCCAGACCAGTGCAGATGAAGGCACTTCTAAGATGGATAGGATTGGAATGAGTGTCTTGGGGATGATTCCTTTAAGCAAACAAAAATGGTATATGGGTGATGCACTACAGTTTAGTGGTCTAGGGTGTGTGTAGAATCACACTTAGCTTTGAAGCCTTGCTTTCCCCTTACTGTTCTTTGCATGCACCTCCTCATTTTTAAAGTAAGGATAGTGTGTAACTGAACTCTATTCTAGTTACTATTGTTGCATATGCAACCACCCCAAGCTTAGTGGCATAAAGCAGCAACCATTTTATTAATCTCCCGGATTCTGTGGGTCAGGACTTTGGACAGGGCCTGATGGGCGAGCCCTAGGGGATGGCTTCTTTATGCTCCTGAAGACTGTTTGGGGCTCTTGCATCTGCCCTGCTTCTCACTCCAAATTCTGGGATGGGCATAGACTGGGCTCAGCTGGAACTGTGGTCCGAAGCATCTACACAGGGCTTGTCACTGGGCCAGGGAACATGGGCAGCCAGAGGTCTCAGAGACCAATACTCAGAGCCAAGCTGCTAGACTTCTTCTAACCAGCAGTGTATGACCTGGGGACATCTGGGGCTGTTGTTAGCAGCAAATGAGAAAACGCTTGTAAAGCATTACTTGCACCCAATCACTGGCTTTTGTTATTTATTAATGAATCATGGGGAAGGTTGTGACCTTGAACTTGGCCTTCAGCAGTGTTACTAGAATGCTGTTTCCTCTGAATAGGACCACATGGATTTGCATATGATCAGTCTTGGATAAGCAGGAAGCAGGCTAGGGAAGGCATGCAGGTGTCCAACATGGCTCTCAAAGTCCATCCTGGGGCTCTGGGACAGCCAGGTCACCAAGTGGGGTCATGGTGTCAGGGGCCACCTGGGCAGGGCAGGGAGAGCCTCCAGTTGCTTCTATTCCATTTATGTAAAACTGCTTTGCAGAAGGTTTTTTGGAAAACCAAGATCTAAAAAGGATACTTTTTTTAAAATTAGGTTTTTTATTTTAATTCCTGTATAGTTAACATATGTGTCATACTAGTTTCAGGTGTACAAATATCAGGTGTACAATATACATTACTCAGTGCTCATCAAGATAAATGTACTCTTAATCTCCTTCACCTATTTTACCCATCCCCCACTCACCTCTTCTCTGATATTTGCAAATGACATAGCTGATAAAAGGTTAATATCTAAAAAGTGTTCTTACCAGTCTGAAATTTGACTTTGTCTTTCACAAGGCTCAATGGGTAAAAGTTTATGCTTTGTTGCACACGAGCTCAGGATTTTAGGAAGTTGAGAATGCAGAACTGGAGGGTAATGACATGTTGCTTTCAAAACACACCACTAAATTCTGTTTTCTCTCTCTTTTTAAACGATTTTATTTATTTATTAGAGAGAGCGCGTGCACATGAGTGGGGGGAGGGGCAGAGGGAGAAGCAGACTCCCCACTGAGCAGGGAGCCTGACTCCAGTCTATCTCAGGACCCTAGTGTCATGACCTGAGTGGAAGACAGATGCTTAACTAACTGAGCCACCCAGCTACCCTAAATCCTTTTTTCTAAAGACCAAATTCTGAGTCAGATTTTTAAAAAATATGAGTTTTCTTACTTTAAAGCAAGGGTGTAGAAAAACTATTTTTAATTGTCCATTGAGCACAGAGATTTCTGCATGCTTTTTGGAGCATGAGTTGAAACTATGGAAACCATTTTGCTGTACTTTCCTCCTCTTTCTGATCGCACCTCCCGTAATTCAGAATGTAGACACACCAAGAGTGGCAAGATGCTGCATTTGTCCTCCTGAAGGGACTGAATTCTTCCCAGTTTTCAGATGCACAACTTACTTTAAATAGCAGATGCTTCTCGAAAGTTGGCAAATACAATTTGTGACTGAAGTAATTTCTTAAAACGTGCCAGGGAGATTTTCTATTTAAAGAAAGCCTATTGTGAATCCTTTTGTGAATATTAACTCCCTCATTTCTTTTGATTAAATTTGAATTTCCCTATGTGGGTTCACTTAAAGTTGGGGGGGGGAAGAGATGTATTTAAACAACTGATGAGAGTTCTTGAAAATTCCTATGTAAGTGTGTAATTGTGTGCCATCTTTATAATGGAAATTATAATCCTATTGTAATCTTTAAAAAACAAAACAAAACAAAACACAGGGTGGCTCAGTCAATTAAGCATCTGACTCTTGATTTTGGCTCAGGTCCTAATCTCAGCATCCTGGGATCAAGCACTGTTTGGTGTTTCTGGCTCCACACTCATCAGGGAGTCCGCTTGCCCCTCTGCCCCTCCCCCTGCTCGTGCTCTCTATCTCTCTCTCTTTCTCTCTCTCAAATAAAATAAATAACATCTTTAAAAACAACAACAACAACAACAACAAAAAACACCTCAAAACCTGTGAACCATCAGCAGGCATTTGCCTGTTTGCAGAATTATGTTAGGCCCAGGGTGCAGACCTGTTCTTAGGAACATGATGAAGGCTCATCTCACCTCACACTCATGACCCTGGTGTGAAGCGGTTGATGGTCCCATTGAAATGAAGCCTCCAGTTCATGTTTGGCAATGAACAGTGTGGAAATTGCCCAATGCCACAGAGCCTGCATTCTTCCAAGGAGGTGAACCACAAATCAGTAAGTAAGTGATGTCACAGCGGAGTCACTTGCTCAAGATTTTTATAGCTGCTAAGGGGAGAATTCTGATAGCATCCCCTCCAGCCCAAACCCATGATAAAGGAATTTTAGGGACATGGTCCCCGTCCTCAGGGACTTGTGACCCAGACAGGAGAGGATCTAGCAAAACTAGCATTGTGTCCCAGAGTGGGGACCACTAGGCAGGTAAGTAAGCATTAAATGGTGTGAGTCACCAAGTGACAGGGAGCAAGAGGTAACTGTGTGTTGGGAAATTGGAAAAGGCTTGCAGTAGGAGGTGGGGTTTGAGCTAAACCTTAAAAATCGCACTAGGTCTTTAACTGCTTGTTCTTGGAAATGGGATTTTCTTGTCCCACTGCCCAGTTCTTTGGGTGGAGGCTTTGTTTCCAGATGTGGAGAAGGAAGAATTTCCTTCCTTCCACCTTCCCTCCCTTCTTTCTTTTCCTCCCTGCAATTGAGGCAACAGTAGGAACCAAGCCAATGTATACATGGTGTTTTAGGACCACTGTCACCCCAGGCCTGGCACAGAGCTTTGTGGACATGCTGGTGTCTGAGTGTCCTCTGTGGTAGCTGTAGAGGCTGTTTTCTTTTCCCATCTCACCTCATGCAGGAAACCCACAAAGCATCTAATTCCTACCATGTCTACGAGTCAGGAGCCATCACTCCCACAATGGATGAGGGAAGTGAGATTTAAATTAGATAAACAGTGCAACATCTGCAGTTAGCAAGTGGTTGGATGGGGTCCAGACTCCAGTGCACGGATTTTTCCAGTGACTAGAGGCTGCCATCCAGCAAAGGCCTGGCTAGATATCTTAAAGAAAGTCTTTGGGCGCCTGGGTGGCTCAGTGGGTTAAAGCCTCTGCCTTCGGCTCAGGTCATGATCTCAGGGTCCTGGGATCGAGGCCCGCATCGGGCTCTCTGCTCAGCAGGGAGCCTGCTTCCTCCTCTCTCTCTGCCTACTTGTAATCTCTCTCTGTCAAATAAATAAATAAAATCTTAAAAAAAAAAAGCCTTCAATTTAAAAAAAAAAAAAAAAAGAAAGTCTTTAATTACTCCTGCTCCAAAGGAAGAAGAAAGCCCCCCTCCCACCCCACCCCGATTCTGGAACAGAATGTGTGTAGTTGGAAGCCTATGCATATGTCTGCTGGAGTGGGTCTGGTATCTGCAGCAGTAGTAGCATGTAGGGTCTTACTAGAGGTGGAGATGTGCATGCCCACCCAGACCTGCTCATTCAGAGACTCAGGGCGGGGCCTTGCCATCTCTGGCTAACAAGCCCCTGGGGATTCTAGGGAATTCAGAAGTGCTAATTTAGACTAGAAAGAGACCTTGAAAGATAAAGCCACTAAAACAAGAAGAAATCTGTTCCCTCCACAGCCCAGGAGCCAACGTGGTGTCATTTAGACTCCAATGTTGCCCTCTGGCTTGGGAACTTAAATGGTCCATCCATCATTCAGAGCTGTGGTTCTCTGCTCAGTGCTCCGGGTTAGGCTGCACACGTACAAATATGGACAGGACACTGGATCCCTGTTCACAGAGGGGCAGCAAGTGTAACATCTCAGGAAAAGTCAGAAGGCGGCATGAGTTCCATGGGATACAAAGTGCTCAGTGAGAGTGGAAATGTGTAGGTCAGACCTGCAGGAGTGTGGACACCCGGTGAGGGGCAGCAGTGTGGACAGTTGGACAGTGTCCCCTAGGTAAGGAGAAACAGTGCAAAGGCCCTGAGGCAGGAAGGAGCCTACTCAACATGGTAGGTAGGAGGAGGTAGATCACATGGAGCCTTAGCAGCTGCTTGTTGAACACTTCCTAAGTTACGGGTCGGGGGGCGGCAGGGAGGCACTTAGGGGACACTGTACCTGGGGCTTCGTGCTGACCTGCCTGGATTCCTGCCATCCTCAGCCCCAGAAAGACAGAGATACATGGCTGGTCTCACTGACCACCCATCCACAGCCTGGATACCCAGTGTCCATCCTGTGGACACTGACTTCCTGTTTGGCATAAACCAGGTGCAGGATGTCCTGCTGGGGTGTTATGCTGTGAGGGCAAAGCTGGTCAGTCATTCGTTGAGTGAGAATTATGTCTTGGTACCCTGGCTGCTGTGGGAACAGACAATGCGGGGAGATGAACCCTCGGTGAGCTATCATGTGTGATTGGAGGTCCTTCCTGCTGCTTTCTGGCTGTGGCCTTAGGCAGGTCACTGACCAACCCAGAGTACCTGGAAACTGTTTCCCAGGCTACCCCTGGGCTACCCACTTTTCAGGGTGATTCAAAGGGTCAAATCAGAGTGGAAGAAGGTATTTTAGAGCAGGCTTCTTGGATAGAAGCAGGTTTAGAGTGAAGCTGAGGGTTTACTTCTATAATCAGCTCACCTGTGATTCCTGAAGCAGCCAGGGGCCAATGAGCATTCATGAGCAGGTGGGAGCAGGACACTCCTCTAGTTGGACCAGCTACCCCCATGCAGTGCACAGCTGTAACTCAGTGTGTGGGTTCTCAGCTGGGCACTTCTAGGCTTGTTGTGACCTGTCCAGTGTCACCTCTTCCCAATCCATCACTTAGGTCCTCCAGGACCAGGCAACAGGAGTGGGGTATTGGCCTGGTGGTGCAAGTCGGGAAGTGGTGGGGGATGGGAGGGAGAAAGGATCTGGCCCTACTGGGTGTGGGGGGTGCTCACTGCTTCAACTTCCAGACAGGGTGTGGCTTCATCTGCTGGTTGCTTAAGAGAAGCCAGAAATCTGTGGTTTTAGTGTGAAAACTCATGATTTCTAAATTTTGGACTGATTGACACACACACATACACACACACACTCAGTCTCTCTCTATCAGGTTTATTGTGTAAATCCAGGTTTTGCCACCAACCTCCTCCTCAGTTTGATTTCTTGTATTTTCTGTCTTCTATTTTTATGGCATTTCTTCTCTTCTGTTTTTCTAGTAATTCAAAGAACTTTCCAGTATCAATAAGTCTATCTTTGTTTATTAAATTTTTTGAGGTATAACTTACATATCTGTTAGGAGTTAGAAAGTTCAAATAATTTTTTAAATATTTTATATATTTATTTGAGAGAGAGAGAGAGAGAGAGAGAGAGAGAGAGAGAGAGATAACATAAGCAGGGGTAGGAGCAGAAGCAGAAGGAGAAGCAGGCTCTCTGCTGAGCAGGGGGCCTAATGCTGGGTTAGATCCCAGGACCCTGAGATCATGACCTGAGCTGAAGGCAGACACTTAACTGACTGAGCCACCAGATGCCCCCAAATGAAATTTTTTTATTATAAGAGTAACTGATAGATAAAATAATCCAAGAGGGAAAAAAAAGTAATTCACACACAACAGCTGAAGTATATAAATATTTTTATGTGGGTTCACCCTCTCAAGAATTATGAGAATCACATGATCTTTTAGGGGTATGGTTTCCCATAACTTTCGTCAGGACAGTTACTCCATCAAGAAATATTATTGAAGTCCCTGTAGCTCACTGCATGGTATTATCCGTTGATAAAAGTACCTTGCATTCATATAATAGCAGTTCAGCTTTGGTCTTTTATTTGATTCCTATCCTAATCCTGTGATTAGACATTGTAGATAATGCTTCTCCCATTTGTATGGGAGGAAGGTTGGAGAAGATAAGTAACTGCATTCAAGGAAAAAGAAAGAAAGAATTTGTATACCTGGACATTGGGGGTGACCCTGAAGACCAGGTGGGCAGATGGCTGCTGGGGTCATTGTTTCTCCTGCTGAAGGGGAGGTGAGTAATGAAACCTGGCTGTGAGGGCTGATAGGAAGGGGCACCAGCATGAACCTACCAGATCGAAGCTCACCTTGAAATCAAGAGTAATGAACAGGATTGTTAGCAAATTACCCGATCCAACTAATCTTCAGCTTTATAGTAAATTGTCAGCACTGACCTATTTTTGCCGGCAGTCATGTGATCTGAGCTTGGGTAACTGAGGGGGCGGGAAGCAGAGTCTTCCGGGAAACCAGCATGGCATTTCCCCATCATTTCATCACTTGTTGGAGCTGAGGCTGGTTTGTAGAGCGCTGGCTGGACATCTGAGAGGGGATATGAATCCTTGCCATGGATTGCACCTCCAACAGACTCGAGAGACTGCCGCATGAACTGTGTACTGAATCAGGGAGGCTGTTTGCATTAAGCCTTCTTTCCAACATCTCAGGTTACAGCGCAGTATCCCAGCTGCATGTTAGAACCACCCAGGGAGCCTTGAAAACCACAAGGCCAATTGGGTCAGGGTCCCTGGGGGTGTCCTGGGTGACGCCCACATGTGGCTAGGGTTGGGACCACAGGTGTGAAGTAGCTGCTTCAGAGTATTCACAGGGGATCACCCTGCACCTGTGAGATGCTATTTGTGTACTGGTTGTCTTGTTTTGCAGGGTCTGACAATTGCTCTCCCTGCAAGGAGGTAGAACCCTTGCCTTTGAGGATGGTAGGGTCCACCTCAGTGGAGAGTAGCACAAGCCATGGAAAACCAAACTCTCCTCTTATCCAACTTTAAAAGCACCCAGTGTAACATCTGTAAAACCTGTTTTTGTGCAGTCAACTGCTTGGATCAGCATGTTCAGAAGTCCCCGGAGAGCATTGCTTTGATCTGGGAGCGGGATGAGCCTGGAACTGAAGTGAGGATCACATACAGGTACCGTGTGTCCCCTGATGACATCTCAGTGCCCAACAGGGTCTCCTGGGTCTTTATGTCTTTACTTGTGGTAGACACCAGCACCAAACATCTCTGCTGGGCTGTAAGCAAGAGCAAGACTGCCCAGCTTGGAGGAGAGCTGCCCTTCTTGTTCACCTTGGGATGTGGTGCCTTTAGCTTCCCAAAGAAGGATCTGGGTCTTTGGACACAAATGTGATGAATATTCAAGGCCTGGGAGGCTTTTGGCACAGTCCTGTGTGCTTCTGTCTGGTTCTAGGCAGAGGTCATCTTTGTATCAAGGGGCATGTTTCAGCTTTGGAAATGTTCTCTGGTCCCAGGAAAGTAAACATGAATGCAAAATGAATAAAATACATGCTAGAATAACAAATGAGCCTACTCAGCCTCTTTCTCCCAGCACTCTGGGAGGTGGAACAAAAATAAGATTAAGCCATTTAAAGAGGGGGTCCTCCGGACATTTATCTTCTTTAATTCTTTAGATAAGTTCTCCCAAATTCCATGTGTCAAGCACCTTTCTGGATGTTGTGTGCATGTTGGGGGTTTGAAGGAGTGACCTGGCTTCCTATGCCACTACCTCTGGCTGGGACTGCCTTGCCCAGGGGTTTCTGTGGTTTGTCCCTGCAGGCCAGTGGCTTCCCCTTCCCCGGGGGTAAAACCACCTTTGGTTAAGCCTAAACTTGCCTTTACAATGCTATCTCAGACCCACCATCAACCTGAGTTGTATGTTCTTTATCACCAACACCACCCCTACCCCCCAGTCAAGTAATGCTCATTCTCCTGGTGGGCAGCTTGGGACTTTTCTTGTCCAATCATTCCACAAGTTTCATGAGCACCACCGTATCAGTCAAGACAGGCTGGGGTATGTTGTAGTAACAAACAGTCCCCAAATGCATAGTAGGCTGTGTCTGGGTGGTCACTTTAGACCAAATAGTCAGGGAAGTCCTCTCTGAGGGGGTGACATCAGAGCTAGGGTCTTGTTGCCCAGAAGGAGCAGCCAAGATCGGAGGAAGAATTCCCAGGCCCATCCAAGACCGTGAATAAGTGTAGGTGTCCCGGGAATAGAGAGAAGGTACATGTGGCTGGGGCTGTGGGAATGAAGGGTGGCATGGTAGGAGGACTGTTCAGGGAAGCAGGGGGCCTGAGCGCAACAGTGACTCCCCTTCCACTTGGGTGACTTGGGGGCCATTGGGCATCCCTAGGTTTGTCTATTTCTGAGACCTCAAGTTTTATCACAGACCAAATTTACCACACCTGGTAAAATTGGACTCAAGTTGACTTGGATGCAGCAAAGAGATGTCTGTTATTCTGCTGCCGCTCCCTGTGGGCACCACCTTACCCATCCCCGCCATCAACAACCCTCATCTGTCACACCCTTTCCCGGTGTCTGCGTTGTTTGCTGACTTGTCTCCCCACCAGCGTGTGCAGATAAACCTCTTGCCCCTGTGTAGCCCACTGGCCAGCAGCATTGGCCCTGGGAGCCTTGGGCCTGACTCCGACAACTGAGACAGATCCCCAGTCCCCTGTGCACACTTGAGTTTGGGGAGCACCGCTCTAACAAACAAACCGGCTTCACCCTTCATTGCTATTGTTGGCCCAACTTGATTTATGTTTAATTCTTTAGCGAAAGATTAAGACTCTGTGGGTGGGGGTAGTCGGGCTTACCGCCTGGATGGTAGAGATAAGCTGATCCAGTAATGGACCGTTTTTCTTCTGTTACTGCCTCAGATGTGCCTGAATCCCCGGGTTACCCCCTTGGCTGGACATCCCGCACGTACACACAGAGTTAGTGGTCAGTGGCTTTAGGCGATCCAAGGGCTAGGCCTGAACTGGCCTGCTGAGATGTGTGGCTGAGTGCAAGCCATGGGTGATGGTCCAGAATGCACCAGTGTGTTAAAGCTCAGAAGTGCTTTTGTTCCTTTGTACCACAGCAGTCCCTGGCAAGGGACATGCTTGTGATTACAGGCAATGCATGTATTATTCTGTCTCTAAAAATAAGCATACTTAGCTTGGAATGGTTTTACAAATCTTAGCTGTGCTAAATGCCCCATGGCTGCTTCTAGCTGCTGTTTGAGGCAGAAGAGAAGTGTGTGTGTATGGGTTGTCTGTAATCACAGCTAGTTTTTGATGGACCTGGGTTAATTATTCTCCTGGTCATTTTAGGTTTTTGACATGAGATTTTCTTTCTCCCTGCTCAGAAAAGAGTCACCACGAGACTGGTGTTCCGTGTCCTGCAGCGTATAAACTGCCACTAACAGAAAGTGCTTTCCTGATCAGTGTCTCACGTGGCAGCAGCCAAGGTGCCTTTGTCAGCCTGAAGACAGGGTTCCAGACTTGGAACCTGAGTCCTTTTTAGAAACCCTGCGGGGCTGTGGTTTTCAGAGCCCGATGTGCTGGGGATCACACCCACAGTGTCCGTTTGGAGGTTGGGTGTAGCCCCTCCCGACTCTTCCCCCACCCTGACCTCAGGCACAGAATGGGGCACATCGGGGTGCCTGGTGTCTCAGTGGGTTAGGCGTCATAACCCAGGTCATGATCCTGGGGTCCTGGGATCGAGCCCCGAGTCGGGCTTCCTACTCAGCGGGGAGTCTGCTTCTCCCTCTCCCTCTGTTGCTCCCCCTGCCTCTGTGTGTTCTTTCTCCTTCTCTCTCTCAAATAAATAAATAAAATCTTTTTTTTAAAAAAAAAGTGGCAGGTCAACAAGTGGAAGACCCATGGACCCACCCATGAGATAAGCACTATGGCCTTTGCTCTGGAGCAGAACACTCTGCAGTCTGCAGTTCTGAGGCCATCTTCTCCTGGCGTGGTGATCTTGGGCAGACTTGTCATCCCCCATCTGTAGAATGGGGTGATCGTCATAACTGAAGTGATCCTACCTGTAGGCAGAGGGACACAATGGAATGTGTTAGAGATGGAAGTAGCACGATTAAATAAAAACGATGATCACTGCCACAGCTACTATTTTTCTAGTACTTTCTGGGTTTCAGAACTGTTTTAAGCGTCATACCTGAGTTATTTTATTTAAATACCACAGCCTGATTGGATAGGAATTATTATTGTTCTTATTGTTATTTCCAACGCTTTATTATGAAAATTTCATAATTTTAAAAATTTCAAGCAGTGCACCTACTATGTACCTAGCACCCAGTTTCTACCCTTAATGTTTTACAAGACTGGTTTTTATCCCATGTGATTTATGTATTCATCCCTACGTGGGTCGGTCCATCTTGTTTTGGATGCATTTCAGCAGGATAGTATTAACTGGAGTTCATTGTCTTTATTTTCTCTCTTTTGATGTGAAATTTATATGCCATAAAATGCACACGTGTACATTGGCTGAGTTTTGATCAATGTGTATACCTGTGAAACCCAAATCCTTGTTGAGATACAGAGTAATGACCACTGTCCCAGAGGGTTCCCATGCCCCTTCTCAGTCACTATCCCTACCCTCCCCAAGCAATCACCATTTGGATTTTTTCCCAAATAGGTCGTCAAAGCCTTATCTTAGAGATAAGGAGACTCAGAGCTCCTCTCCCTCCAGGGCCTGTGGAATGTTTCCCAGGAGGCACATTCCTGGAGCATCATTGTAGAGCTTGTTATGGGGACCAACAACTCCTGCCCAGCAACCCTAGTGACACCTCTATCCTGCTCACCGGAATCTCCACTGCTCACCCCATGTCTGGGCAGACATGCATGCACATGCATGCACACACACGGTTGCATGCTCACACACATACATTTTAAGCGTGCTCATTTTCAAGGTGCATTTCTACAATGTGCTCTTTGTGTTGGGATCCATCCTGGAAACATTCTCTTGGGTGGCAGTTAGGGCCCTGCCCCCTTTCTGGGACATGGGCCCTGTGTTGCATGTGGGTGAACCCCACTATTCTGAATAGTGGTGCATATTTCTAACCTCACCTCTCTTGGGTGGGAGGCCTGGCAGGATAGGCTTTGGGAACCCTGGAGAAGCCCCGTATTCTCGCCTGCCCCACGGGTTCCTTCCCTCTGTGACACCTATTGGTATTGGCACCGGTCCCAAGGAGCTCCCTGCCAGATGGGCCAGGAGTGCAATTCATAGTGCAGGTGGGCCCCGAGCTAGCCATGGGGCTCTGGGAGGAGGAGACATCAATAGCTGTGGCTGTGGCGCATAGAGGGCAGTCTGTGCCCCTAGCCTAGAACCAGGGCCCAAGGGCTGTCCCAGCCCAATTTCTAGCCTACCTCTGCCCAGAGAGATTATCTATGTTCAGAGCCAGCCTGAGGAAGTTGTTCTATCCTAGGGAATAAGCAGACTACAAGACCCCAGCCCCTTCTGCTCCTCCTAGGTTAGAGGCTGCAGAGGCCAGGCAAGGGACACATAACCTGGGTAGCTCCCTGAAGCTGTGCAGCCAGATAGCACCTTGGGTGCTGCTCCTTCCAACTGTCCACATGTGCTTTTCCAGCATGGTGTGTTTCTAGAAGGTTGTCCTTCACCTCTAGTTCAAGTAGACAGATTCTAGAGGCCCTTGGGGATGAGGACGCGGAGAACCACAGATACCTGTCCTCAGAAGTTGGTGGTGGTGTGCTGGGTAGATTCTGAGGCTTCTAGACTGCTGTCTGGACCCTGGAGGTCTGGGCCAGGGTTTTCCAAGCTGCAGATGGACACACAATGTGGAGTGGAGCGGTTGGACACCCCGTAGCTAGTCTCAGCCTTTGGGATGTATGTGGGTGCCCTAAAACAGAGGTGACAGCAGGCTGTGTGTATCCTCCTCATAGTATTTACCAAGGTTCAGCTCATCTTGTATCAGAGTGCTCCAAACAGAGGTCTGAACTTGAACTTGAGCTCAGAACTTAAGCCAAAGACCAATTTTGAGCCCTGACCAGCTCTGTGACCTCAAGGTCTGTCACTCTACAGTGTCCCCAGTTGTAAAATGAAGGACCAGAAGAAACGAGCACTATTCCAGCAGTAGCAGGTCTGGCTCAGTGCAGTAGTCACAACCAGCACAGCATAACAGAGCCTGACACGCACCCACAGGCCATACCATTAAAGGGCCAGTGTTGTCTTAGATGTGCCCACAGCATGAACTGAGTATAGTTTTCACTGTGGGTCAAACCCCTGATTTCCATGGCTGTTCCATTTTCTTTCTGGTGAGAGATGTGCACCAAGGAACCCTGTCCAGAGGAGCAGAGGGGACGTCAGGCCTCTTTCTACCCTGCCTGCCTCAGAAGCCCTAGGTGGGCATAGAGGGGCCGGCTTTCTTCCTGCATGTGCTGGGGCCAGGCACTGGGTGTTACTGTTTCCTCATCTGCAAAATGGAAACTTGCTTCTCTTCTACCAGATGGCCGAGTGTGGAGCAGCACCTGGGGGATGAAAGTCCAGAACAGGGTCTGGGAAGACGAGGATTTGGGATTTGATGAGGGAAGTGTGTGGGGGGCGGGGGGCTCTGTGCCTGCTGGGGCTGGGAGCTGGTGGGGTGGTGTTTTCTGAGCAGGGACTTCAGCTCTGGAGGACGATCTCTAGTCAGCTGAAAAGCAGCCCCTCCCCCATCTTGTGGGCCTGACCCTTGTTCCTTGCTCTTTTCTTCTTGCTCCCAAATTAATTAATTTAATGAGCAAACTCCTTTATTAAAATAAAAAGGGCAATTGAAAGGAAGGCTCCTTAATGGCCCTAATGAGGTTAATTGGTGGGGTGCTTTGGAGTGAAATATCCCCATGATCTGTGAGGTTTCCCATGGCAAGGGCCATCTGTCACACAGGCAAAGTCAGTTTGGTCTGTGGACTCCCCTGGGTAGGGGGAGGAGAGGCCAGAGGCCCTGGGCTCATGTGCAGTGTCCTGGCTTCCCTGACTAAGAGAGGGAGGTGCCCTGAGTACACTCTTTCCCCTGCTGACCTCTGAGTAACTGTGATTGTAAAACTTGGTCAGGAATCTGCATGCCCACTGCCAGGAACTGATGGAAACCCTGGGTCCCTTGGATTGTGCACTTACCTTAAGACTTTGGCTCCAGATGTTGAAACTGGGAAGTGTTTTGAATATTTCTATATGTGATTACTTATTGTTCTTATCCTTCTTTTCGGTCAGCTAAGTCTCTTGCAATTTCATATTTTAGAATGGCCAAATCTTGGGACTGCGGCAGGAATGATGCACTCCAAGAGTGTCTATAGCCAGGGAAACCTCCTTGATGGGGACCCTTCTGAGAATTTTCTGGGGGCAGATAGTGGAAGAAGTTAACTTTTAGGAGCACACGTAAACAAACACCTGCCTTGGAGCTAGATCCCTGTTTTTGTGGCTTTTGGGGGATAGCTGGGTTATGGGAGGTGGTAGGGCACAGCCTGGTGAGGGCACAGTGCAGGCCCTGGGGTGGGAGTGCGGGAGGGGAGCCCATGCCTGATGGGTGGGGCTGGGGAGGGGCTCAATGCATGCTTCTGAGGAGTGGGGACAAGATTTCCTGGCATAGCTTGGAGTGGAGTGTTCTAGGACTAGGAGTTGTTCCTGTTTCCTTCCTTTCTGGAGGCTCTCCCCACAAGTGCCCATTTCCTTTTCTCATGCTCAGTGGACACAGAAGGAAGGTGTCACTATGAGGTTAGACCCACTGTCTGATGGAGAGTTGAAAATCTACACACAGCTATGGCAGGCTTGGCAGTCCCCAGCAGGGCGGCCGGTGAAGTGCTGGCATCTAGGCACCCAGTCTGGGACAGGGCTGAGCAGACGGCCCAGTGGATGGGTGGCATGTCGGTGTGCCCTGGGCAGCCCCTTCCTGTGCTCAGCCCATATCCAACCTCCAGTGCCGGCCAGGCTGGACCCATCTGTCCACTGCCTACCTGGAACAAAAGGCACTAGCAACATCACCTGGGAAGGTTGCTGGTGACCATCCTGCATGCCAGGCTGGGAATGGGAATGGGGTGTCCCAGCCCTCTGTCCTCCAGAAGTCATACCTGACCCTGCTGTCTGGGGGCACCCCTTGGCTGACTGGGCAGGAGCTGATACTGATGCTCTCAGCTCACTTTCATGGTCATACTTGGTTTTAAAACCCAGGACCTGATGCCCATCAAGCTTCTGGGGTCCTCAAGCTTACCCAGCTGAAAAGGTCAGAGAAGGGGTTAGAGTTCAGCTTTGTCTGGCTCTAGCCAATATGCTGAGGAATCTGAGAGGGAGGAGGTGACAGTGTAAACGGGACGCCTGTTGCTTGGCAGCACTAACTTGGTGACAGGCCAGACACCTGGGGGTTCCTGGGGGTTCCAGGCAGTGTATGCAGAGGGTAAACTCTGCTGTGTGCAGACGACAGCCTTTTACTGACCAGGACCCTGTGTTCCCACTGTCTGTCCCCACTTCCTGTTTAAGCAGACACACAGTAAGTGCTAACATCAGCCAGGGAGGAGGAGGCTGGTCAGTGCCAGCAGGCTCTAGGTGGCCTTGAAGAGGGACAAGGGTCAGCTGCAGAAGAAGGCGGGGCTGAGGGCTGGGGAGTCCTGCTGTGACCGTGGGACAGTGAGGAGCAGGAAGCAGAGTGTTTAATGGGCGCTCTGGGCCTTGGAACACCTTTGAGGTCAGGGTCAGGAACGTGGTGGGTGCCAGAGGAAGGGGTGACAGGAGGGTGCTGGCTACTCCTCAGAAAGGGGCTGCCTGGTCTGGCACACCCTCATCCTTCATCCTTTGTGCTGGCCCTCCCCAAGACTGTCTTGCCCCTGATCTGAATGTGGTAATAGCAGGGGGTCAGGTTGGGTCAGAGGCTTGACAATTCCTCATCACCAAGTCCAGAGAAACTTCCTCTGAAAGCCTGGAGTGAGGTTTTTGAGCCATTGGCAGGTAAAGTGACTCCTTTGGACCAACACATCCCTATTTTCCCTGCTGGTTCTGCTTGACTGAGTTCATGAAGCAGCAAGGACATGGAATTTGAATTCTGTGTGGTCTCCACACATCAGTGATGTGTCACTCTGCTAGCGTCTAAAGCAGCGATTGCCAGCTCAGGGTGTGGCCATGTCCCCTGAAGAGGTTCCCAACAATAAACTCAGCCTTGCTGAGTCAGGATCTCCTCAGGGGGTCTGGGAACTTTATTTGGAAACACATCTCCAGTGACACAGCTGCCTGCCCCAGTCAGAGGGATGGGATCTGTCAGGATTCAGCTGTAGACAAGGGAAGTCAGTGGCACTCTTTTAAGTAGAAAGCGAGCTGACACAAAGTGCCTACAGAGCCTTTGCTCAGACTCCCAGCACCCACTCTGGCACAATCAGAATGGAGACCCCACAGGCTCTGCTGAGTGCTCAGAACACATCACTGTGCTTCTGGTCCTGGGCCAGGAAACCACCGTCCTGCTGGCTCAGCTGCTCATCTTTCTCCTGACATCTTTGCAGCAAGTGGAATCTCTCCAGGAAAACCGCAGTTTCTCCAGAGCTGCAGCAAAGCACAACTCGCCGTGCAACTGCTCCCCATGTGGAGCTGCCTGGTGCAACCTGAGTCGCACGCGGACACCCAGATGGGAGGTGTCTGAGGCTGTGGGTGCGTCCTGAGGAGGCTGGAACAGTGGGCAATGGAGAGAATGGTATGGCGACTGCAGGCAGGTCTATCCAGGGTGGGTTTGTGGACCCAGATTCTGCTCGGATTCCTGGGTGGTTGACTGTGACAGTATGAGGACCAGGCCTATCACTGCCCAGATCCCAGGCCACTCAGGTGGGCCCTGGTGGTCCTTCTTCCTGGTGCAGGTGACCAAACCCTCAGAGTCACTCCTGTGTGCACCACAGCTGTTCAAGGTCTGCTTTAACTAATAGGCTCTGATCTTCACCCTGTCACTCATTCAGTCCTTCTACCAACGTAGGCCTGTCTAGATGTGGATTCATTGCAGGCCAGGCCCTTTTTCAAAAGGGCTGTCTCCTATCCTCACATTATAAACCTGCTAGTTTTCTGGACCTTATGACTAAATCGTGGGACAGTTTTCCAGTCAAAGGTTCTACATGAGGAGGTCTTTGGCATGCTATCAGCTGGTGCAAATGGGGGTGCTTTTGTGCAAAAGGGCACCCTTCCGAAGGGGTACAGGGCCTTGTATGTCCTCCAGCGTCCTGCGGCAGGTGCCTTTGAACAGGGCTGAGCTGCGCAGTCATCTGCAGTGGCCCAGGTGATAGGGCTGCCATGGACCGTATATGCACGCGGGGAGAGCTGCAGGAAGCCCAATTTCTGAACTCACACAGAACGCAGTGCCTTAAATCCAGGGTTGTGTGTGTGGGGGGG
The DNA here is from genome assembly GCA_002007465.1 of Ailurus styani. Lineage (NCBI taxonomy): Eukaryota > Metazoa > Chordata > Mammalia > Carnivora > Ailuridae > Ailurus > Ailurus styani. The sequence continues at coordinate 149,272 of LNAC01001379.1, read as the reverse complement.
TGGCCATGGCCTGGAAAAGGAGATAGCTTGAGTGAAATGAATGGGATGTGCCTTTTGTTCCTCCCCTTCCTTATAAAGGAACAATTTAAATTTCTACTAGCAATTATTTGGTTATTAAATATATGATTATTAAGTAAAATGAGTTAAGTAAGTAAATAATTATTGTTTTTATGAAGGAAACAGTTGAAGTAACCTTTAAGGACAGCCTCAGTGCCAGGGTCACAAGCAGCTTTTGCAGTGCTAAGGGCTCATGAAGTTGTTCTTCTGTCACAGGGGTTCCTCTTTCTAGTCCCTTGCTCAGTTGGTCAGTGAGTCACGTTGGTAGCTGGAAATCCTCCACGGGGGGCATATTCATACCACAATAATTGGCAAATGCTATAAATCAGGGCTTTTTTCCTCCTGGGAAAACTGGCTGTTAAACATTTGGCAGCACAATAGTGCGTTTCATGGGCCCCTTGTTCTTTTTAGCAGTTTCTCCAAGCTGCTACCAGAGGCCAGGAAATCAGCTTGGGCCTGAGGCAGTTGTACCAAATTCTTGTAGCCTCCGGTGGTTTCCTTGCTTGCTTTCCTCTGTGTGCTAATTTGGATTGTTCTGTGGGCTCACAGTGAAGCCTGGAAATAGAGCAGTCCCCACCTCATGTCTAGTCTAAAGCTGGTTGCCTGTGTCCTGTTGTTGCCCCTGTTGCTTGGTGGACTTATGTGGAGCACTGTGGGAAGACCCACGAGGCCACACGAGGGACAGGTTACGCTGGAGTGAGGTCTGAAAAAAGCCACATCCATTGGTTTTTTTTTTTTTTTTTAAACCAGGGGAAAGGGAATGTTTTTAGAAAGTTAAAATCTACATCCTGTTCCTGATTCCACCAGGGAAGGGACATCACTTCTGTGGCTTTCCCTGGGAGGTAAACAAGCCTGGCCGGCCAGTGGGCAAATGTCCTGCCAGGGCACCAACTGTTTTCTGGGCTGGTGTCCAGGACCAGAGTTCACCGGCACACTCTTATTCAGGGCTGCCAGCCTGGCCTCTGGCTCTCTCAGTTTCGGGAGCTGGGTGCTGGGTCTGGAAAGGAAGAACTTCTTTTCTGGAGACAAGACTTCGGCTGGAGGCCAAGTGCTGAGGTCTGAGGGGAAATTAGGCATTAATTAGGACAGAGTTTTTTTCAAGTCTGACCGTTACCTCCATTCCACAGGGGTTTGTCTAGAGGCCAAGTGCATGTAAGGTTTTGTCAGAGCACGAGAAAAAGACTTTGGGTGAATGCTTCGACCTGGGTATGCCTAGTGAGGTGTATCCTGGGGCAGGTGGTCCTGAATGTGCAGCCAAACACGGACTCATGTAGGAAGAGTCCACCCCAATCCCTCCTCTCTCCTGTTCTCCTCCATCCTGATTATAAAAAAGGCTCCATGTAACTACAGAGAGCCAGCTTTGAATACTTCTTTTGTTAAATTTCCTTTTGAACAAGGTCAGCCTCAAGTTTGGAGTTTTTAGTTTATTCTTAAAAATCAATGTACATTAAAAAAAAAAAAAAACTACCCTCCCCCAAATGTTACATACATAACAACAGAGTTGGTGGATGGCAGAAATCATGAAATTTGGGAAGCTTTGCCATAGAAAACCAGCTGTCCTGATGTTATGGGCTTTGGGGGGAACTGCTTAAAAGCAGGACCCTCGGAGCCAGGCCTGGGTTCGAATCCTGTCCTGACCCTTTCAGGAAGTCAGTTAAGTTCTGTTTGCCTTAGCTTCCTTATCTGAGAAATGGAGGTGGAGCCAGGGGGATGACAGCTCATACCACGAGCTGTTGTGAGGGGTAAATGTGTGTGTGCAGGCAGAGCAGTCCCGGGCACGGGACACTTGCTGAATAGCTGTTACTGTTCTTCCATGGGAAGGAAATGTGAATGGGGGGATGGGTAGGAAGGAGGGAGGTGTTCTGGATGCCAGCATGTGGGGGTTGGGGAAGGAACCAGAACGTGGTCCTGGCTGGCCATGGAGAGGAGGTTCCCTGTACTCACAGTGGGTGGCAAGTGCGGCTGGAGAAGGTGGGATGGCTGGTGGATATGGTGGAGACATGGTGGGTGACAGACAGGTGAGGTCCTCAGAGCATGGAACCTCCAGCCTCTTGGAACCAGTGTCCATGGGCTGAGTTCCTGCAACCTGTAGGTCAGTGGCAATGCCCACTGTGTGTGATGCATCCTTCTTAGATCTGCTGCCCCCCTCAAGGTGAGGACTTCCATCAGCACCTGCTGGAGGAGCACACAGTAGGTGGGCTATGCAGATGAGGGCTTCACACAATGCTTTCGAATACCCTGAGCCAATGACGCAGTGACATACACTGAAGCAAACTGGCATTTTCATTCTTCCTCCTGCCAAAAGCTTGAGGAACCACTGATTTATGCTGATTTCCTTTTTCTGGCATAATTATAGCTACTGTTTATGGGATGCCTTCATATGTGCATGCGACTTTATTTGTGATCCTTGTCTTGGGGCTACTGTAACAAAATACCATATCCTGGGTGTCTTATAAACAACAGAAACTCATTTCTCACAATCCAAGAAGTCCAAGGTCAAGGCAGCAGCATGGTCACATTCCGCTGAGGACCTTCTTCCTGGTTATAGCCACTCTCCTCTTGCTCTGTCCTCACATGGTGGGAAGGGCGAGGGAGCTCTGTGGGATCTATTCTATAAGAGCATTGACCCCATTCTTGACCACCTCATGATGGTGCCACCCTCATGACCTAATCACCCCCCAAATGCCCCAGCTCCTAAACTGTCACCTTTGGGGTTAGGATTTCCAAGTAGGAACGTGAGAACACACACCTTAGACCACAGCAGTCTCACGAATACCTTGGTAGTGGGCCCTCTTACGGGGCTGCTGCAGACAGGACTGTCAAGGCCCCACATGTGCAGAGAATTGGGGTGGGAATCTGTCTCTGATCAGATGTAGTTTAGCTTCCAACGATACACTCTCCTGAGATAAACTTTCCAGGTCCAGTACTTACCATAAACTATAGCATAGACTCAAGGAAAATATAATTATCTTTATTTTATTATTATTATTATATGTTTTTTAGATAGATAGATGGTGGGGGGGGGTGGATGATGGAGACAGGAGAGCCAGAGGGAGAGGGAGAGAGAGAATCCTCTTGCAGATTCCATGCTGAGCACAGACACTGGTATGGGGCTTAATTTCACAACTCTGAGATCATGACCTGAGCTGAAATCAAGAATCAGGTGCTCAATCGATTGAGCCACCCTGAAAATACATTATCTTCTATAAGAAAGGTAGAAAACATGCAGCTATAGTCACCTCAATTTCACTGGTTGAATTTATGTCACCAGTGCCAATTCAGCTATTGTTTCTTGAAAACCCTGTGTCTGGGGCCTTCCTTGGCAAATAGCAGCTTTGGGAATTTTTCATCTTTAAGTGTGGCTACTGTTTTATATTCCATTGCAGCTTCTCTTTACTAAAGGTCATGGTCATGAAATCAAATAATGATGTATAAGGAATTTTACACTTGATCTGTGAACCCATTCAGCTGAACTTCCTGGGCCTCTATCCTCCCAGTGGTGGTGAGAAGCAGAGTGAGCAAATGTTATCATCATTAAATCAGAGTTAGTGGCTATAGTATTGTCAGGGTCAGAGGAGTCTGGCCAGAGGGAAGGAGTTTGTCCCTAGGCTTGGTTCTGAGACACAATTCGTGAGCCATCGACATGCCCCTCCTGGCCCTCCATGCAAGCCCTGTGTGAGAAAGAGGCCCTCCTGCTTTGTTCTGCTTCCTTTTCTTCTCTCACCACCCTGTCTTCCAGAAGTGGCTTGATGAAGAAAATGCTGAACCACAGAACAGCAGCTGAGTGCCCCTTCAAGTTCTGCATCTAGATCCTGGAGTCAACCCCCCCTCTCCATCAGCACCCAGGCTTAGAGAGAAGAGCAGGGACTCTGAAATGCTTTGTCACAAGCCTTACACACACAGTATCAACATGATCACCTGGGTTTATTTCCCTTATTGGTAGAAGAAATTGAAAAGTAGCTGTGGGTGCTTTATCAGTGGGAGTGGTCCCTCTTATTTGCTGTCAAAGGGGTAGGACAATTTCCTGCCAGTGTGATGCTGGTGTGCTGGTCACCCTCGCCCTCTCTCCATGCAGGGAGATGGAAGGCGTCTGCAGAATGGACAGGTGCTCACGATGAGAGCACAGGCTTGAGGAGTCCTGCACCTGCCAAAGCTCTTGTCATTTCTCACTTATCTGCTGCTCCCATTCATTCAACATTTACTGAGCCTTCTATGAACTAGGCTCAGCTGTAGACCCTAGGAAGAAGGCAATACCCCCCAAATTCCTGCCCAAGTAGAGCTTTTATTTAGTGGAGTAGATGCACAATGAAGGTGGTAAGTATTTATTTATTTAAGAGCAAGAGTAATTGTAGGAAGTGAACAAATCATGCATTTCCAATTTGTTTATTTCTTAAATACAAAACACGCACACACAGACACACAGACACACATGGCCTATCTTACTTCCCTGGGCTGTCACTGGGAAATGGCTAGGAGATAAAGATACTTTCAAACAATAACCATGAAAAAATAGCTTTAATTAGAATATAGATATATAAATAAATACCAATGTATTTATTCCTGTCTTTCTTCTGAACTCGATTTCCAGCTGCACCCTGTTTCAGACTGAGCTGGGTCAGGGGCTTTTATACTGGCTGAAGCATTGGCAAATGTCATGTTGGTTACAAATACTTGAGGTCATATTATGTCTTTAGCATTGGATAAACATTATTCCCTGCTGATGCTTAACAGATGGCTGTAGAAAGTCTTTTCCTTTCCCCAAGGCCAGTCAGCATTTTACTGGTATTATTAACACCATGCCAAATTTATGTATTTGTGCACATTATTTGCATATGTTCATATTGAAGGGTTGGCCCTAAAGAGTTTACATTGCAGACAAATGTAGATATCTTGCTCAGTACCATACTAACAAATGTTACTTTTCTCATTGCACCTGAAAACATAACCCTAACTTCAGTAAGATCATTTCTCTGAAAGCTGCAAGCTGCCATCCCTTGGGAAGACCCTGTCAGTACAAGGAAGCCAGTATTTCCTGCAGTGACAACTTAAAGCACCAGCCTCTGAGTGGGTGCATTACCTTTTTGATACAGAAATGGTAGGATTTCAGTTTGTGGGAGTCTCTGAAAAGTCACAAATATCCAAGAACATGCTTTTGAGTAGTTTTTGAATATGTGGAATGATAGGATTACTCGAATAACTCTTATTTTTCAATGATTTGAAGACCTAGGTTTGCTGACCTTACTTTCCAATGGCAAAAGTGTGGAGGAAATCAACATGTTCTTAATTTACATTATTAAATGTAGAGTTGAGATCAAGGGTCTGGGTACCCATATTCTGCTCTAAAGAGACACCATGAGACTGTGGGGGCCCATTTGGTAACCTGGAGGTATATCTATAGAGAATACGTGGGATCATGGATGGCTGGACGAGAGAACTGGAAGAAGAAAGGTTTCCTGCGAGTATGGGGGGTATTGAGACATATGAAGGGCTGTCATTGAATGACAAATTAGATTTATTCAGCTTTGAAGAGCTGAGTTAGGACCAATGTGTGGAATTCGTACAGAAATTGGCCCAATTTTAGGAAGGGGAGCATGCTTGGAGATTTACCCAGAGCAAATTCTTTATCAGAAATCACTCCCCTGGATGTAGCAGCAAGAGTCTGGGACCCACTGGATGCAGCTCCAGGTGCAGTATATGTTGATGCCTCTCAATCCTCCAGGGAACCCATGGGTTGCCTCAGTTTGGTCTCCAGACCCTCCTCCAGGGCCATGGGTCAACTGTCCTACAGTAGAGGGGTAACTCCTGCTGCTGCTCCCTTGCTCCTCCTTACCACAGCCAATATGTCCAGAAAGTTCTCTCTGCTGCCATCAGAGACTGTAACACCAAGCTGAGGTAAAAATGCCCTTCAAATTCTCATGCATGTGCCTTCATTTTTCTAGTCAGAACTGTGATCCTGGAGAAAACATTCCCTCTCATCCCTACAGTGTCTGGATGGAATTTTTAGCATCTTAGGAATTCACCAGTCAGTTGTGTGACTTTAGAAATAAATTTTAGAATTTAGATTTTTAGAATTTTAGAAAATGATGACAAAGAGATCTGATAGGAAAGATCATACCTACTGAATGCTTGGCAGGGTCCTGGGTGGGTGATGTTTCTCATTAACATCTGTGACAGGTACACAAGGTGCATGGCACTTGCCATTTCTCAGATGATTGCATGGCAGTTGAGAAAGTTAAGCTGCCATGTTTAATGTAAATACTATAGAAAACTAACCCAGGCTGCTCTATCTAGACAGTTCACATTTGTTCCTAGACTTCTGACTGCTGCCTTTGGTCTACAGAGTAAGGACTGAATTTCATCATCATTCATGTGTAACACACATTCAAGCCTCCATCTCCCTGAGCACTGCCCCCGGGCTTAAATCCTTAGCTATGAAAATGGTGTCTCCAGTGGACTTGAGTTACTCTCCTGCATCATGGACCATAGCTGCCTCTTCAATACTGCCACAGGCTGTCCCAGACTCCTTCCCTGACTTAGTATGGATGTTTCCAGGTTCTAGATTCCCGGGAGTTTGGCGTTGGGGACTGTCCGGATGTGCTCTTTCTTTCATCATAAACTTAGGGGAGGAGTGGGTGGGGCACCACTGAATGGTGTCTTTGTCCTCCTGAAAGCTTTGAGGAGGAGATGAAATCCTGTAGAAGAGGCATGCTGGAGTCATCCTGGGCTGGTCTCGAGGCGAAGTGCAGGCTGAAATTATGATCTGGTTCTCATCAGGTCTCCTTGCAGGATGCCTTTGGGAAGAAACAAAGGTCCCCTCGAAGTCTTTCCCTAAAATGGAGAGTGTTCATTTTCATTCCGCTGGTGTCTCTAGGCAGCCTCTTGCTGGGCTCGGCCTTTCTTAGAGCCCTTTCCTTGAAGACCTTTTGAACAGAGGGGAAGCAGGCACATGCTTGTAAGGGGCCCTGCAGAGCGCAGAGCATCCAGTCTCTGGGTGCCAGGGCCTGCAGAAGTCAGCGCTGACCCACTCAGACCTGTCAGAGAGATGCTCAGCGCAGGTGTGGTTCGCTTGGTTGGCTGCCCCTTATTCTATCTTTCCGTGTTAGTTCCTTGATAATGGTTGGCTATTTGCATAGTCCAGGGAGAGCTGGACCAGCTCCTGGAACAACACGGAATGCAGCGTTGAGCTCCCCAGGTTGCTTTTCTCCACTTGCTGTCCCACTCCAGATAAGTGGGCTCCTACTGCGCGTACTCCTGATTAGAGGACTTGACTGTCATTGATTCTGATTGGGCAGGTTGGGTCACGTGCCAACCCTTAAGCCAGTCCGCTTCTCCGGGGAGTTGCTGCGTTCTGATTGGCAGGCAGAACCTCGTGATTAGTCCAGGAGTAGATGGAGGGTCACGTGGAGAGGAGAGGTGGGAGGGGGTGGGTATCTGGCTGGCTCTGGATCTTAAAAGCGCCACGCCCATTCATTGTCTTGCATGCAGGAAAAGGAGGTGCTCTCATTACCTGCTTTCCGTGCCTCTGGGCTGCTGGTGGGTGGTCATCATGCTGCCAGCCTTCCCATCAACTCACCGACTCACCATGGCTACGCAGAGTTGGTAATCTGTTACATGAGCTGGGGCCTCCCAGCTAGAGCCTTGCTTGGTGCCAGTGGGCTGTGATGATTCAGAAAACTGAGGCCTTACTTTCCCCACTAAAGGTCTTAGGAGATCACTTTTGGGGACAGACATTTCCAGAAGTCTCAGGATGTGACGATTTAGGCTTTGGACCCCTGTGCTGTCTGAGAAGCCCTGCTGTGAATGAACTCAAGGACAGCCATTTTACCACAGTCACATGGCCATGCATCTCTGTCAGTACCAACCTACGAAGTTGAAAACATTATTTCCTGGAAAAGAATTTGCCGTGCAACAAGCATTTGTGTACCTACTATCTTCCAGGCCTGGGCTGGGTGTACAGTACTTAATGTTTGCAGAATTATGCTACCCCCCCCCCCCGCAAATTACTCTGCATTTTGGCCCTCCCGCATCTCTGATGGCCTTCTCTTCCTTGTACTTCAGGGAACTGCTGGAGACTACGTGCCGCCTGGCTAATATGCTGAAGAGATATGGCATCCGTCGAGGGGACCGTGTGGCCATCTACATGCCTGTTTCCCCACTGGCTGTGGCTGCAATGCTGGCCTGTGCCAGGATTGGAGCCATCCACACTGTTGTCTTTGCTGGCTTCAGTGCAGAGTCCTTGGCTGGGAGGATCAATGATGGTGAGCATATGGGAGGGAGGGAGAAACCTGGTGGCCCCTGGCATTTGTTCCTTGAGGCCTGGCCATCAGGGACTTGGGAGTGGAAAAATCACCCAAAGGAATGACAGATACCACCAGGGACAAGGACACAGCTGAATGAGCATTTGTTCTATGAGCTGAGATCTAATGGTATTAGATTAATCAGGTGAAGAAGGAAAGGAAGATTCCAGGTGGAGAGAGCAGTGTAGGTCCGAGCTGCTTGGTGGGAGGAACACAGCTCTTGTGAGGGCTTAGAGGGAGCTGGCATGGCTGTGGTGGAAGGAAGAAATGGGTAGTATGAGATATGAGGGTGGGGATGTATGGGGAATGTCTCACAGGTCAATAGTTAGAAGCCTTCCATAATGAGGAAGGATGGGGCAGACCATTTCTGGAGGCCCAGAGTCAGGTGTGGGGGCTTGTGGTGTATCTTTAAGGATTTCTGTCTGCAGGTAGGTCAGAGTCTTCTGAATAGTGTCCAGAACAATATTGTCTCCCTCCTTTTTCTGGTGTGGGAGGGCTGAGTGTCTGGATGATGACCCCATGTCTGCAAGGTCTGACCCCTGCTCAGTGAGATCCTAGAGAGCCTCCTGAGCTGGCTCATCAAGAAGGATGCTTATGGGGGCCACTGGGAGTTCTTTGTGTCTCACCGAAGACTTGCCTTTGTCTAGTGAACAGAGCTAAAGGGCAGAATTCTCAGACTTGGGCTAACCACCTTCTTTAGGAGGGGTTGAGAGGTCTTTCCACTCCCTTTCTATGCCTCTCCCTCCACTTTCAAGGGTTGGTGCTGTCACTCATTTCTCCTCTCTCTAAACTCTGTAGCACCTACTATGTGCCAGGCACTGTTCTAAACACTTTGCAAAAGTCATCTCCTTTAATTTAACTAAACTAGTCTTCATAAATACAATAGGTGATAATACTCTCACTATTTCTCCCTTCCCCCGTTTTTATTACTATTATAACTATCTTAAAGTGTACAGTTCAGAGGCATTAAGCATATTCACAAGTGTTGTGCAACCATCATCGCTGTCTATTCCAGACCCTTTTCATCACCATCACCCCAAATGGACATCTCATACCCATTAAGCAGGCACTCCCCATTTCCCCCTCCACCCAGCTTCCGGCAACCACTAATCTGCTTTCTATGTCAATTATTTGCCTGTTCTGGATACTTCATAAAATGAATTCATGTGATATGTGGCCTTTTGTATATGACTTCTTCAACCACTTCAACCACGATGTTTTCAAGATTCATCCATGTTGTAGCATGTATCATTGCTTCATTTCCTTTTCTATGAATAAAATTTTACTGTGTGAGTATACCATGTTTTGTTTATCCATTCATCTGTTAATGGACATTTGATTTGTTAACATGTCTTAGCTATTTTGAATAGAGTTGCTGTGAATGTTCACGAGAACGTTCACGAGAATTGCTTCCAATTTTTCGTGCATATACCTAGGCATGGAATTGCTGGCACACATGGTAAATCTATAGTTAACTTAGCAAGGAACTGAAAACTGTTTCCCAAAGTTGCCGCTCTGTTTTACATTCCCACTAGCAATGTATGAGGGTTCTAATTTCTCTGAATCCTCATCAACACTTGTTATTTAACTTAAAAAAAATTATAGTCATCCAGTGGGTACGAAGTAGTATTTCATTGTGGGTTTGATTTGCCTTTCTAATGACTAACATCACTGAGCATCTTTTCATGTGCTTCTCTATTTGTATGTCTCCTTTGGAGAAATGTCTATATATCCCCTATGTACATTTTTTAATTTGTTGTTGGTCTTTTTGTTGATTGAGTTGTAAGAGTTATCTCTACATTCTGGATGCTAAACCCTTATTAGATTTATCATTTGCAACTATTTTCTCCCATTCTGTGGGTTGTCTTTTCACTCTCTCAATAGTGTCCTTTGATGCACAAAAGTTTTTAATAGTGATGAAGTTTGGGCCATCCATTTTTTCTTCTCTTGCTTGTGGTTTTGGTGTATTATTTAAGAATCCATTGCCAATTCCAGTGTGATGAAGATTTGCCTCTATGTTTTCTTCTGAGAGCTTTATCGTCTTAGCTTTTACATTTAGGTCTTTGATCCATTTTGAGTTAACTTTTGTATATGGTGTGAGGTTCAACTTCAGTTCTCTTGCCGGTGGGTATCCAGTGGTACCAGCACCATTTGTTGAAAAGACTGTTTTTTTCCACCCTCATTGAATGGCCTTGGCACTTTTTCAAAACTAATTTGCCATATATGTGAGGGCTTATTGCTGAGTTATGTATTCCGTTCCAATGATCTGTATCTCTGTCCTTGATTTCCATGTTTCAAACCAATTTTGTATTTCAGAAATAAATCCCACTTGGTCATGATGTGTAATCCTGTTAATATGCTGCTGGATATAGTTTGTTAGCATTTTGTGGAGGATTCTTCATCAGTATTCATAAAGGGTATTCGTCTGTAGTTCTATTATTTTTTCCTATGATATGTTTGTCTGGCTTTGGTATCAGGGTGGTGCTGGCCACATAGAATTAGTTAGAAAATGTTTCCTCCTCTATAGTGCTTGGGCAGAGTTTGAGGAAGATTGATGCTACTTTGTCTTTAAATGTTTTGTAGAATTCACCCACGATAGCCATCTGGTCCTGGTCTTTTCTCTGTTGGGAGGCTACTGTTTTTGAAGATGAGGAAACTGAGGGACAGAGAGGTTAAATGACTTGCCTGAGGTCACATTGCTAGTTAGAGACAGAGCCAGGATTTGAACCCAGGCATTCTGCCACCAGAGTTCATGCTTTAACATTACACTAGGCTGGGGCAGCTCAGTGGCTCAGTCAGCTAAGTGTCTGCCTTTAGCTCAGGTCATGATCTCAGGGTCCTGGGTTCGAGCCCCTCATTGGACTCCCTGCTCAGTGGGGAGCCTGCTTCTCCCTCTCCTTCCTTCTTTTCCTGTCTCTTGGTAACTCTGTCACTATCTCTGTCTCTCTCCCTCAAATAAATAAATAAAATCTTAAAAAAAAAAACACATTACACTAGGCTGCTCCTTTCCTCTCTTGATGATATGGTCATGGTTGCCAAGTGTTTCCTGTAAGAGTCTTTAAAACAAGCAAAAGCAGTGGGCCCTGGAGATTTAGTAGCTGGGTTCTGGAACAGGTCCCAGAATTTCAGGAATCCTAAACAACAAGGCCACAGAAGGACAGGGGCCAGGTCAGCTCTGAGGACCTCAGCAGATGAAACTGCTATAATTTTCTCTAAAACTTTGCCATTAAGAGGTTCTTACCAACACCTACAGCCTCCATGTCCAGCTATTCAAGTGTCTGTTTCCATGGGCAAGACTCTGTTGGGACAGGTGTTTGCATCCTCGTGGGTCAGTAAGGGGGGTGTTTTGGTTATTTATTGCTGTGTAACAAGCTACTCTGAAACTTAGTGCTTAACACAATAAATTTTATTCTTATATTTCATAATTCTGTGGGGACAAGAATCAGATGGGCTTAGTGGGAATGTCTTTTCTTTGCTCCATGATATCTGGGGTACAGGCTGGGTTGGCTTGCATGGTTGGGGGCTGTGAAGCATCTCTTTTCATGTGGCCTCTTTGCATGACCAGCTGGAGCAAACTCAGGCAGTCAGACTTATTACATGGTGGCTCACAGTTCCTCTTGGATGGAAGTAGAAAGTGCCAGTTTACCTAAAGGGTCAGTACAGAATACACATAGCATCATTTTTACCATACTCCATTGGTCTAACCAGTCTGGCCATTCCTTTTTTTTATTTTATTTTTTTAAAGATTTTATTTATTTATTTGACACAGGGGGAGAGAGGTCACAAGTAGGCAGAGAGGCAGACGGAGAGAGAGGAGGAAGCAGGCTCCCTGCCAAGCAGAGAGCCCGATGCGGGCCTCGATCCCAGGACCCTGAGATCATGACCTGAGCCGAAAGCAGAGGCTTTAACCCACTGAGCCACCCAGGCGCCCAGTCTGGCCATTCCAAATTCAAGGTGGGGGACACCAAGACTCTATTTCTCCTTGAGAAGTAGGTGAAAGAATTTTCAGCTCTCTTTAATCCATCCCTGGGAGGAGGAGGGTGGGAGTGTGAGCATAGCCATCAGGGTCTCATCATGAGCTAGGCAGCCACTTAGTCAATATGTTCTATTCTAGAGTTTCTGTCCCCTGGTCTGGCCTCCAGGCTCTGACCACTCCTCTTCCCTTTATCTTCCCTATTGCTTTAGGCTGAATGAGGAGTGGAGAGAGAGTGTAGTATGGTGGGGAAGGTGGAGGACAGAAGAAGGATTCTGAGAGGCTGTGTGGGGGGGGGCGGCAAATAATGGCCCCCACAAATGTCTATACCTTAATCCCCCCAAACCTGGGAATATGTTATTTTACTCATCAAAAGGGCTTGGCAAATGGAATGAGCACTAAAATGGGGAGATTATCCAGGTGGGCCCAATCTAATGACATAAGCCCTGGAAAGCAGAGACCTTTCTCTGGTTGGAGGCAGAGGACATGTGGCAGAATGGGAGGTCAGAGTATGAGAAGGACTTGATCTACCTTTGCTGGCTTTGCTGATAAAGGATGTCACAAGCCAAGGGACGTAAGTGGCTCTTAAGGCTGAGAAGGATCCTTGGCTGACAGCAAGGAAAATGAGGGAAATGGGGTCCTCAGTCTTGAAGTTATATAGAGCTGAGTTCTGCCAACACCCTGAATAGCCCAGAAGCAGATTCTCCTCCAGAGCCCCCAGATAAGATCTCTGTCACCTCACACATTGATTTTAGGCATGAGACTTCAAGAAAAGAACCCTACCAAGCTCACTGGACTAGAGAACTGTAAACTAAAATGAGATTTCTGAGCCACTAAGTTTGTGGTAATTGACTATGAGAGCCATAAAAAATGAAGGCAGATGCTAATACCTGCTCAAAAACCAAGGAGGTAAAAATCAAAGCTTCTTAGATAAAGTGTCATGCTGATCTGGCCTGTGCCCTGATGCTATGCACACACCCTGTGCCCATCACCCAGCTTCGGGGGAATCCATGGAGTGAGACATGCTCCTCAAGCACCTCCTAGGGACTGAGCATGTGCGTGCAGGTTGCTGCCCTAGGGTACTGCTTGGGCGGGAAGCCAGGAGCAAGGCATGTGCCATGGGAGGCTGTGAAGGGGCTATAATCCGCATAATGCCGTTCTAACACCCGGGGTGGATGGGGGCCACTGCTTTCCCCCAGGGAGTTCTGAGCTTTCTTTGTCTCTCATCCCCTTGAGGCCAGGCTGTTTCTACCTGTTGGATTATCTCCCTTCCTGTCCCACAGGGAGTTTACCTGGACCAATCCCAGCACCCAGGATGTAGGCCTGGGTGGTCTCTGACAGACTCCACTCAACTGATTTTGTTTCCCCAGGGTGACTGATGGCCAGGGCTGAGGAGCAGAGTATGGAGCTGGGGTCCCCTGGGTGCAGAGCTGGAAGACACTGCCCTGGGTTCCTCAAGGCCTTTAGAGTACCTCTCTGATCCATGGGTGACCCAGCCAAGGGCTGAAAGAATTCTTAGGTGTCTCTCAAGGTCATGTCATCTCTAGGGCCATCGGGATAAAGAAAGGATGCATGTGTTGCTAGAAGGCAGTTTTCAGACTGAAAAGCTGAAGGAGATGGGTACTTCTGTCAGGGCTCCCACAGAAGTAGACCCTGAAATGAGCATTCAGGGGTAGCCAGTTTATTTGGGAGGTGGTCCTGGGAAGCACTGTAGGGTGCTGGGGAGTGGGGCTGGGAAGAATAATCCACTAGACCAGCTTCCATAGCAGGTGCCTGGAGCTCAGTGCCCCAGGGAGCCCTGGAAGGTGACAGAAACACATGCAGATGGGCCTCCAGCGGGGAGGTGAGGGTGTTGGGGTATTTATACTCCAACCCTTGAGTCATTGGTAGAGGGCTGTTGGGGTTGGGGTAATCCCTTCGTGCTTCTACCTGTGGCTTTGGAAGAAGTCCTTGGTGTAGAGTGATAAAAGGTCTGAGGATGTGTGAGGCCCTGCCGGTCACTACTACAACTGGGTATTTGTTCTGGGCTCTTCTTTAGGGGCCAGTAAGAGAATAGCCCATTGCAGCCTTGATTCCTCTGGGTCATCCTAGGTTGGGGCACGATGTAGGGGCTCATTCCTTTGCCTGTGGTTCTGAGGCCCAGTTTGTGTCTGTATCCAGTTCCGTGCTCAGGGCTTCACCCTCAGTCTGTTGTGGAAGCTTGGGTCTTCCCAGCCTTGCTCTGGGCCTGGTCAAGTCTAGCGAGGTCGTTGAAGAGCAGGTATGGAGCCTGAAGGGCCATCTGCTAAAGGCAAGTGTGGGGGCCTGTAGCTCCTGGAACCCAGTGGGCGGGTGGCCTCTGTTATCTGGGGAGAGAAGCTCCTTGACCCTGGACAGGGCAGAAGCCACACAGGACACGTTGGGGCTTGATCTCCGGCTGCCCAGTTTTCTTTGTTTCTGCATCTTGGTGTTGCTTTGCCACCACGGTGGCTGTGGCTGAGGATGGTGCAATGGCCTCTCACCTGGGGAAGCACCCCAGGGCTGGTAGCAGGGACTAGTGGAAGTCTTCCCCCTTAGAGCTGGGAAAAGGCCTGGAGCTTCTGCATTGAACCAAATGTTGCAAAGCAGGCACATTTTGTGGACTCTTTTGCTCAAGAATGGACTTTGTCTATCACACGTTCAGGCCTGGACTGTGTGGCTATCAGCCTGGGCTGTGGAGCTCAGAGTGGGAAGGAAAAGGACCAGAAATCTCTGTTTGTCTCCTTTAGCCAAGTGTAAGGTGGTCATCACCTTCAACCAAGGGCTCCGGGGAGGGCGCGTGGTGGAGCTGAAGAAGATTGTGGATGAAGCCATGAAGCATTGCCCAACCATCCAGCACGTCCTGGTGGCTCACAGGACGGACAACAAGGTCCACATGGGGCATCGGGACATCCCCCTTGAGCAGGTGCGTTTACCTCGGTTTGTATAGTTGGAAGAGGAAGGGTAATTATTGAGAACTGTGCTTCTCAATCCGGGTCCCCTAGAAATACTCAGGGCTCCCCAGTGGTATCTGATGGACTTCTATTGTGGTTGGGAAGATGGAACTCAAGTGCCACAAACATACTCAAACAGTGTAACAGACTGGATCCTTCCCTTTGTGTTCTCTCTGCATCTGGAGCTGAACTAGGGTAGGGTAGAGAAGGTAAACTTGACCCAGTCTGCCAAGTCCTTTAGCTGTCGGCTGAGAGGTGTTTTCAGAGAGGGTGAATGGGGGCAGAGGTTAACTTCCCTGGATGGGACTGTTTATGTCTTTCCCTTACAGGAAATGGCCAAGGAGGACCCTGTATGCGCCCCAGAGAGCATGGGCAGCGAGGATATGCTCTTCCTGCTGTACACTTCTGGGAGCACTGGGACCCCCAAGGGACTTGTCCATACCCAGGCGGGCTACTTGCTATATGCCGCCCTGACACACCGAGTATGTGCCTTGGTCTGGGGGAGGCTGAGGGTGCGAGGAGCCACGCCTCCGTGGCTGGGCTCTGGGAAGGGGGCCCACAGAGGCTGGATTAGGGCTAGAACTCCTGCTATAACCTAGTGCCTGTATGTGTGGGGTGCTTACGTTTCTCCTAATATGTGCTTTGAGTTGTGGCACTGGCACCGTGCGTGGGTGCGGGGCTCCAGTTTCTGTGCTCATTGGGAGAATCCCGGTCTCTAATCTGAGGCTCACTGCTGGCCTTTAGCCCCTTTGCCCCTGCATCCTTGCCATCTGTTTGCTCCGGAGGAGTTGGGCTCTACTGAGGCCTGACATGCTCCCTGCCACAGCTGCATCCTGATGCTCAAGGGCCCAGGTGCTTAGGCCTTTCTGGGCCCATTCCTCCATAAAAAACATCAAAAATTATATTTTACAACTGAGTTGGTATAGAGATGGATATGTTACTTTTACTATTAAGATGTCTACTTCTACTTAATAATTTTTTTTTTCTGGTGTTAAAAAAAAGTAAAACATTTTCATATGCCCCTAAAAGTACTGTGGGCTTGGCTCACTGGGCCTGCATTTTAAAAGTAAAATTAGAAAAAAATTTACTTTCCTTAAGGAAACCTAAGTCCAGTATATGGGAATTGTATTATAGTGGGCCACCCTTTAGGGCCTATAAAGCAGAGGGTATGGCATGTTTATATTCTAGTAAATGCATTTAAAAATCAGGCCTGATTTGAATGTGGGTGGGTTGGGTAGAGGTTGTGGTTTAATGGGCATCCTTGGTCACTTGAGGAATAGTTGACACTTCCTAGGGAGGATTTGGTTTCAAAATAGTGTTTATGGACCTGATTGTTGTGAAAGTTGAAATTCTGCTCTAGCTGGTACCAGCAGCAAAGGGAAGTGACTGGCCAGGTGAACAGCAAGTCCAGGCTCATCGAAGAACTCAGACATTGGTCCTGGGTGGTGGTGTCTTTCCTGCCTTGGCCTCCTTCCTCTGTGCTGACCACATTCCTCCCCAGGGGCTGGAGAGACCCTCCCAGTCCCAGAAAAGCCCAGGGCCCCATTCGGACCCAGTCACTGTGGCCGGGGGTTGGGGTGGAATGTGCTCGTTGGCCAGGCTTGGTCATACAGGAGGCAAATCTCATGAAATGAGTGTGGCGAGCAGCAAGGGCTAGAAGGCAGGTAGGTAGCAGGCGCACACACTGCCCATGACACAGTCTGTGAGTGACAATGTGCTGGTCCCACTGGCAGCTGCCCACACCCAGGGCTGACAGTGTTGAAAGTGAGCCAGCAAGACGGATGTGGTATAGAACCAGGCTGAACAGACAAGGTATAACTTGAGCCCAAGTCCATAATAAAACAGTTCTCTTTTGCTTCCTGGGTGACCTTGAGCATGCTGCAGAACCTTTTTCCACGTTAGTGTTCTCTGGAAAATCTCACCCTTCCTCAGCTCTCAGTGGGGCTGTTACAAAGATTGACCCATCATGTAAATACAAATACTTTGGAAAATATAATTACTAAGACCAAATTCCAAGAACTTCACAGAGTAGATCAAATTGTTTCCACCAGTGTAAAATAAAGTTAACGTTAGGGAAGCCGTAAATGTGGTAAGAGATTCTTTTTTGTGTTTTCCAAGTGTTACCAGGACCTGGTCTCTATGAGCACAATAAATCAGGGTATAGGTATCTTTTGAATTTCTCTTCAATAAGAGATTTTTTTTTTTTTGAAGCATTAGGAATAGAAACTTTCAGCCTTCTGTAGATGAAAGCATGCGCACATGTAGAGGCCATTAGGACCGTTGGTTTTTCAGGGAGAAGGACAGTTTTTTCTGAAGGGATGACTGGGCTGTGAACAGATTTTGGTGTTCACAGTGGGCTCAAGGTGCTGGCTGCCTGCTGGGCCCTTAGGAGCATGGCTGGCCCCATGCACTTGCTCCTGTTCCCAGAAATGCAGGGAGAGAAATCTTCAGCCCCAGGGAAGAGTTGGCAGTTTGGGTCCAAACTGTACTAAAAATCCTTTCAGCCCCAGAATGCTGTGAGGCCTTGGGGATCAGTATCCTGATTCTCCAGGGCAGTGAAAGCAAAGTCCTCCCTGAAAGAGTCCTCCCTCCCCTTTGGGTCACAGCTGCACAAGGCCCTGGCTGTCTCAAGACCACTGTGCTCTATGCAGACTCCCAGAGAATCTCAGGGTTCATCTGGGGCAGCAAGAAACTGGGCCACTCGCCTCAAGATTTAAAAGAAAATCTTGTTATTGGAAAACAGAATACAGAGTAGAATCCAGAAAACCACCCAAATCAAATGTGTGGCTTGATGAATTATAAAAAGGCAAACCCAACTTGGGTCACAGAAGCCCTTCCTGCCTGTTCAACCACAGCCACTCCCCGTATCCTGATTGACAGAATCATGGTCCTATGTTTCCCCTCTTCTAGCTTTGTCACCCAGCATGCATCCCCTGATCCTGTAGCTTACTCTTGTCCACTGACGCTTCTTTGAGATGTCTTTTAAGCCTTTTTTAATCTGTTGGTTCTCCTCTGTCCCTTCCACTTCCTTATACTTTGTTGTGGCACCCAGCAGTTTGTCCCTCTGTCCTTTGTGTTTCCTGCGAAGGGGCATTTGGGTCCAGAGGCAGGTCAGGCGCAGGTTGGACCCTGTGGTGAGTATACAGGAGACACATATGTCTCTCTGCTCAGGCTCTCAGAAGCTCATGATCCTTGAGGCATTTCTTGGTCTTTTTGGCTTTCATTTTTTTGCAATTTTTAAGGGATCTAAGAAGATTGTGGTATAACTTAATGCAGGCTGCCCTTATTTTAGACATACAACTAGATGGGTTTTACCAGTGGGTACACATGTGGCCACCACCTGCATCCAGATGTAGGGTGTTTCCAGCTCTTAGAGGCACTGACACCGCCCCCCCCAAAGATGCCCAGGAGGGCCAGCGCTCGCACGGCCTCCAGTTTACAGATCAGCTTTGGTTGGTTGGGGATCACACAGTATACACCTGGGGTCTGGCTTCTTCACCGTCACCTGCGAGAGTCAGTGTGTTGCGTGTGTCAGTAACTGTCTTGTCACTGCCACAGCTGCACAAAGCCCCAGCAATGCACTTGTTCTTCCTGCTCTTGGTGGCTTTAGGGACAGCTATGTTTTGCACTTACAGAGCGCTGTTAGTGACCTCTGGGCATGTGGGGTGACAGGCTCCTGACAGCCTCTCCTGTTTCTGCAGCTTGTGTTTGACTACCGACCAGGTGACGTCTTTGGCTGTGTGGCTGACATCGGCTGGATCACAGGACACAGCTATGTCGTGTATGGACCCCTGTGCAATGGAGCAACCAGTGTCCTTTTTGAGAGTACCCCAGTTTACCCCGATGCTGGTGAGCACTGGCGATGCACACAGGGTTCCCCCAAGGGAGCTGGAGGAAGGAGAAGTTTACAGGAGAGTGGAGTAGAGGTCTTTGCTCTGGCCTGGCTGTGGTCCTTATGGTCCTGTGGCACAGCTGCTGAGGCTTCGCCCTGACAGGTGGGGCGGGGCGAGGGGTAGTGTCTGTAGTCAGATCAGATAAGCAATAGATTTGTCACTGGAAGCCATCTCAGGATAACCTACTCCAGCATTCCTGTTCCCCTGGAAAACTGGGTGCCTCAGGCCATCCCCTTAGCACTGTCGCTCTCTCCTCTCTGGCTGCCTGACCAGATCTAGGCATTCCTCAATACCCAGGCCAGCTGCCAATCTCCCATTACCCCAGACAGAGGGGACTTTCTCCAGCTCTGTGCCTATGCCTCCTGGGCTCTCTGTCAGAGAGCATTGCCTGTGGCCTGGAGCCACATCCATGAATGCAGATCACTTTGAGGACCCATATCTTGCTCACCTTGGCATCTTCCTCCAAGGCAGTATAAAACCTCAAGCATTTGTTGTAATGCAGTGGAATGGTGGTGACTCTGCCAGGAGGCTCTTGCCAAACCCTACACGGCGCTAACAGTGCTATGTGTGGAACTGCTTTGTCACCTCCCCTGCTCCTCTCCAGCCTCCTCATGTGCTAGGTGCACTCTTGGAAGAGTGTATAGGACATCGTAGGTGTGATTTCAGGCATGTCACTTCAGCCCCTCAAAGCTCCACTCACTCCATGTGTAGAGCTGTGGTGGCAAGTTGTGGGGGGTTGTGGGGAACCAGGTATGTGCATGCTAGAGAATTGCCCTGCTCCCCAGGGCTCCCTCAGTGGCGGCTTCCACTGTGCCAGAGGAAGCACCCATCACCCCCTTAGAGACCATTTAAGTGTGACTCAACACAAGTTCTATGTTAGTGTGACATGGGTTATTTTTAACACTCGCAGTAATACCCCTTTGTATCTTCTGCAATGCACCCTGTGGATGCAGCCATCCAGAGCCAGGCGAAGGTTGTTGCCAAAGGCACCAGCCCTGGATGTGGGGTGTGCTGGGAGATGATTGCCACAGGGAACCCCTTCCCAGAGCATTCCCTTCCCATCTCATCGATGGGTGTTGGGATTCCATTTCTGTGAACACAGGTGTTTGCCTATACCCAGAGCACAGTAACTGTTGACTGATTTCTGGATAAGTTAGAGAATGTCTGGTGAGCTCAGACTAACAGTGAACTTGGGCCCTTCTGTAGGTCGATACTGGGAGACGGTGCAGAGGTTAAAGATCAATCAGTTCTATGGGGCCCCAACGGCTGTCCGCCTGTTGTTGAAATATGGCGACTCCTGGGTGAAGAAGTATGACCGCTCTTCCCTGAGGACCCTGGGGTCAGGTGAGTGGCCCACCATGGTGCAGAGCCAGTGCAGGCTTCAAGATGGTTTTAATCATGAAGGCTGTGTGGCTGTGTCTATGGTGAATTCCAACAGTGCGAGGCTGAATAGGAAGCAGAGCTCCCTGCCCGTAATCAGCTTCCTGGAGGTCCTGGCTGATCATGGTCTGGGATACAACATTCCAGACGTTTCTGTGCCTGAGTTCTGTGCTTCATCTTTATTATGAAAACCTGGTAAAGAGGCTGAAGCCCTTCTTTAGTGGCTGCATGGATTGCAGTGTAGGGGGAGTTGACTGCAGTTCACGAAGGTGCTCCCCTGTGCTGGCTGCCGAGGAGCCCCAAGGACTGTGGTAAACGCACTGTGCTGTGTGCTGATCTTGCTGTAGCTATTTCTAAGGCAGAGGGTTGCAAGATCAAAGATTATCTCCACTTATGATTTTGATAAATGTGCCAAGTCCCATGAAAGCACTTTGGAAAGGCGATGTGGGGTTAGTTCAGGTGATATGGGTAGGGTGGAAGGTACCCATGCCCTTTCTGTCTCCTTCTCCTGACTCCTGTCATTTCTGCCCCTACACATGTTGTCAGTAGGGAAAACAAGGGCGGGGAAGCTCTCTGTGCTCCTTGGGTGAATACTTGGATCTGCTGATTGGTTTCTCATGGCAGAAGCGTGTGGGGCAGGTACCACCAGGGACGTGGCTTGCTGCCAAATGTGTCCATGGGCGAGAAAGCTCAGGACAGCATGTGCTTGTCACTCAGCAGTGACAAACATGTGCAGCACTGTTACACGTCCTAGGCCCTGGTTCACTCTGTTGCCCTTGCCTGCAGTGCTTGCTGCCCCTCCCCACCTCTGGACATTCCACCCTTCTTTCCAGGCCTTTCTCTGTGCACCTTCTCCTGTGGAGTTCCCTGGCTGCTCTGGACCTCAGGTTCTCTGCTCTCAGACACATATGTTTTCTGCTCCTGGATATCTGCTCTCATGCTGACTGTTCGACTGGCAGGTCAGCTCCCCAGCTTTCTGTGTCCTCAGCACCCTACTGTGGGTCAGTGAAGTTCAGTGAGGGTTGACTGCTCACTGCAAAGCTGAGGGGAAGGCCCAGGAGCAGAAGGCCCAGCTGCTGCACTGAGGGCTCAGTATCCAGATGCTAGCATCTCCAGTGCAGATATTATCCAGCAGCACTGCTTCCTGCCCAGGACGACCTATGTCCTTGCCTGGGAGACATGTTTTCATGTGCCCAGCTACCCTCTACCCAGGGCCTGCCTTGTGGTTGGGGTCAGTTGGTGTCTGGATGACCACGTACTTGGAATTTTTGAGGTGGGGTCAGCAGAAAGAGTTTTGGCTCCTTTCTAGGTGGTGGTGAGTCTGAGATGCCTCTCTTGGCATGTTTCATCTGTGGAGGGTGAAGCCTGAGTGTTCTGAAGGGAGCCACGTGGTTGGAGAAGACTTTCCCTCCAGCACAGGGGCCATAAGGCACTCCTGCACTGTGGGCCAGGGAGTGCTTGGGGACTGAGGGCAGGTGGAGGGCCACAGAAACTCAGATCCTCCAGGTGCCATCGGCAGGCCACCTAAGTGGGCCCAGGAGTTAGGTCAGGTTAGTGGTGGAGGTTTGAGTTTCTGGATGTGCTCTGCTAAGAAAGACTCACAAGGACACCAGTGATAAGACATATGCCCCGAGTTCTTCAGAAGGAGGTGCCCAGCCGCTGCATTAGAGTGGGGAAGCCCGTCCTCACTCAAAGCTGCCTCAGCCAGGCATGCCCTTGTCCAGACAGGTTTCTGGGGTCCTCGATCCATAAGTGCCCAGACCCACTTCCTCTCCTGGACCAGGCATGGAAGAGCCCTGCACCAGGGGGCACACATGGAGCCTTCTCTGGACTCTGTGTATTTTGCTGGTCTCGTGGGCACATTCCTGCCATGTAACTAGCGCAGAGAGCAGATTCCTACAGGGGTGTCCCTGGGACCTGGTTGTTAATAAGCAGTGCCAGCAGGCAGGCAAACAGCACTGGTCATCTGCTCGCATGGGGGAAACGTGGACCAGTAAGCTGCATGAGGCTTATTCTGGACAGTTCATATACATGGAATTATACATATGGGTATTACACGCAACTAACGAATCATTGAACACTATATCAAAAACTAATGATTTATTTTATGTTGGCTAATTGAACATAATAAAAACAATAGAAAGCTTCTGACCAAAATTGGAAAATAAAATAAAATGTAATTTTTTTATGAGGGGTGCCTGGGAGGCTCCATTGGTTAAGGCTATTTAAGGGTTTTCTCTCCCACATTCTAGCCAACTTTTTAATTTTTGACCTGGTAGTGAAAATACCTTGTTGTAATTTGTATTCTTTGGCAGCATAAATGTGATGACTCTTACTGTTTTTTCAAGTTTCCTCTTACATCCTTTATGAAAATTATAGAGCTATTTTCCCTGTAGAAACCTATCCTTTTGGGTTTTGGGTTTATTGAGTCTATTATATTGTTTTTCCTTTTGCCTGTGGTTTCAGTGGGAGAACCGATCAACCTCGAGGCTTGGGAGTGGCTCCACAAGGTGGTGGGGGACAGCAGATGCACGCTGGTAGACACGTGGTGGCAGACAGGTGAGAGTCCCTGAGGAGAATGGGTGCGGGTACGCCTTCAGAACCTGGCGCTGGGCTTACTTGCAGTACATGAGAACTTACTTGGCACATGAGAACATATGGCCAAGCCGGAGTCTTGGAGGGTCAAATATGAGTGAGGCTTTGTGATCACCATCAACACCGCTAATGCCTCAGCCCCTCAGAACACGTGGTGGTTGGAAAACCCCGTGTCTGGAGTAAGAGGCAGAGCCGGGCTGCTGCCTTACAGCTGGAAGACTCAGGATGTGTAATGCCATCTCTGAGCCTTGTGTTCCTCATTTGTGAAATGGGCATACTCCACTGCAGGCCCAGTGAGGATGGAGAGAGGTGTCCAAGGCCTGACCCATAGTAGGTGCTTAGCTAAATGGTCATTTTCCCTGTAGGGCCCACGTGTTCAACACAAGCACAACTGATGCAGATAGCCTGACTCTAAGGACCAGAGTCTAAATTTAAAGATTTTAGTGGGAAGGGCCTTTGTTTTTCTGTGCCATCTGGTTTTGCTTTGCTCTCTCTTCTCTGGGGTATCTGACTTATTAGGATGTTCAGGGCAAGAGACCACCACTGATGTAATATATGTGGCCAACTGGGATCTGATTCTTCAAGAAGCCAGAAAGTGAGGCAGTGCAAATAGCTCCATCCTCCATCTGGGAAGGGTCAGGATGGAGACTCTATAACTGAGTCTCCTGAGGCATTTCCATGCAGGCTGAAAGAGGAAAGTGCCAAAGAAATACTTGAGAACAGAATTGTGGGCATTGCTTTTCATTGTTTGGGGTGTGCGGGTATGGTGGGGGAACACTGGCCCCGAAGCAATTCATTTCCTCTGTCTTCCTGTGCAAGTAGGTGGGCTCTGTCTGTCCTTTCCTGTAGAGCCAAGGATGTGGGGAAGCAGCACCTGTTCCTGTGGAATGCCCCGGCTCCTGGGGCTGACCCCTCCAACTTGGGCCCATGTCTTGTTTCTGCAGAACCCAATCTGGTCTTGCCTCAGATAGATATCTTTGTGTCACTAGGGGCCAAACGGGGACAAACACCCATCTCCCACCCTGGGAGAGCACTTGTGTGTCCATCAGGGACCCCTGATGAACATCTCAGGAGCCCCTGGGACCAGTGTGCATTTCTTCCCTATTCTCCCTGCAGAAACGGGTGGCATCTGCATCGCGCCACGGCCCTCCGAAGAAGGGGCAGAGATCCTCCCTGGCATGGCGATGAGGCCCTTTTTTGGCATTGTCCCAGTGCTCATGGACGAGAAGGTAAGGTCCTTGTGGGCATCACCTTCCTGCATGCATACCATGATGAGCTCCTGGCGCTCCTGTCTGCTTTCCTGGTCTCCTCTGCCTACTGTCTCATGTCACACAGGCCCAACTCTGGTAGATGGCAGAAGGGTGAGCATTCACTGCAGCATCTCCTCAAGGACGCACACTTGATATCCCTGCGTGGAGTGAGCCCAGGGTCCTCCTGGAAGCTCTCTTAGGCTGGTTCCTTGCAGAGGAGAAGGGCAGTTCCTTTTGGGGCATGCTTGTCATTTTTCACATTTCTGTTTTCACATATTTCTCTGGCACTTCCATCTGTCATTTCTCAGAAAAACACTAGTTCTTTGCTTCTCAAGCAGAATCTGTGTGTTCTCTCACACTTGTGTCTCTGGGTCCACAGGGAAAGGTCGTGGAGGGTGGTAATGTCTCTGGGGCGCTGTGCCTGTCCCAAGCCTGGCCAGGGATGGCCAGGACTATCTACGGAGACCACAAGAGATTCGTGGAGGCCTACTTTAAGCCTTACCCAGGTGAGCCAGCTAAAGTGGATTGTGTCATGAGTTTCTGTGCACACTGGGAATCATAGGCTTAGAAAATGTCTTTAAGGTAATGATGACTGATTGTGGTGTGGTGACACTTTGGAGTTGGAGTCCTGCCCTCTCCCACTCAGCTCCCTGACCCTCCTGGTCTCTGGAGTGGGCAGAGTCCCTGGGGTTTAAGTGGAGCTGCATTCAGAGCCTGAAGCACCTGGCCCTTGGTGTGCATGCCTTAGGCTACTAGGAAGGAAGAATGAAGAAACCACTCTGGAAAATTGGCATGTTTGCTGGCTGCGAGTTTTCTTCTGGCTAACTTTTTACTTTTTTCATGGTTTGCTTTATGTCGTTGGGCTGGAAGATTTATATACACAGTCTATTGGAACCAATCATCTTCATTCTTAAGCTTATGAATGAGCCTCACTTTTGGGGATGCCTGGGTGTGCTCTTTGCATGCCATCTATTCCCCAGATGTTTGCAGTTATGATGTGGTCAGAACTCTGCGGATTTGGAGCCACTGCCCTTTCTCTGGCACACAGCTAGATGGCACCATCTAGAGAAGTGTCTCCGGAAAGGGTTGGCAGGAGGGAGGGGAGGCAGGAAGTCAGCAGAGCTGGATCTTCAGAGATTTCTTCTGTAGAATGAGTTTGGGGTGGGTGTCTTGCTCTGTCCCTCCTGAAGGGGTGGGAGCCCCACTGGGTCCTGGTTTAGAGGTATTGGTGCTGAATTCCCTGGCTGTGGTGCAGGCCACTACTTCACTGGCGATGGGGCCTACCGGACAGAGGGCGGCTACTACCAGATCACAGGACGGATGGACGATGTCATCAACATCAGTGGTCACAGGCTGGGGACTGCGGAGATCGAGGATGCAATGGTGAGCACAGTTGGGCCTCCTTTGCTTGGGTACCTCTGTGAGGCCTTGGATTGACTTGTGTGCTGACTCAGGTGGTTGGTTTATCTGCATGTTTTGTCTTGTGTTCTGCACAGGCTAACCATCCTGCCGTGCCAGAGACCGCTGTCATTGGCTATCCCCATGACATCAAAGGAGAAGGTGAGCGCCCACCAAAGGTGCTCCTCATTCCTGATCTCATGCACATTGTGGCACTTTGTAAAAGGAACGGACTCCGGGAGTGGATGGTTGGGGTTTTGTATGGGTCAAGTTGTTGGTTTCTTCTGTCCCATGTGGAGACTTTGGGTGAGGAGACTCGATAGCGTGTGTGTTAGACAAGCATCAGATTTCTGAAATGTCCTAGCTCTGCCGTCCTTTAAAGACACACATCCACAAGCAGCTAGGACCTATTTGGCCACTGCTGATCTTGGGAGTTTCCTCCTCTGTCCACGTGTGTGTGGCAGCTCAGTTATGGAGGGTGCCCACGAAATGCCCTGTCCTGCTCATGGCATCTCCTTGCACGTGCTTGGTCACAGTGCCCCGGGCAGCTGCCACAGGGGCCAGCAGACAGGTCCTGGCATGGGCCCTTGTGGACCTCTGGGATTCTTTTTGGAGGAATTTGACCTGTGGTTCCCACAGCAGATGCTGAATGATAATCAGAATAGTCTTTATTTGAAGACATGCATTGTTCCAAAGTCCACCAGTTTCTAAGTGGGTGGGTCTGGGAAGGGACAGGGTCACCTGAGTATCGTGGTGCCTAGTGCAGGGTGGTCACACTCACTTGGCCTGGTGTGACCTAGATGCTCGCTGACTGTATGCTGCACTGCTGGGCAGGCCATCCTCCACTGCCTGGCCAAGCAGCCTGGGAAGGGCACTTGTCCTCTTGCTGTCAGGGGCATCCTCTGTGTCAGCGTGCCCCAATGTCATCTGCCTTCCTGCCACATTTATGTGCCATAGTTCCATTACTTACTCAAATACCTTATCTAAATCGACCCATTGTAAAATTTAATATTTATTTAAACACTTTATAAAAAAAAAGATCTCATTTATTTATTTGTCAGAGAGACAGAGAGAGAGAGAGAGGGAAAGAGAGAGAGATTGAGAGCACAAGCAGGGGGAGTGGCAGGCAGTGAGAGAAGTAGGCTCCCCGCTGAGCAAGGAGCCCAATGCAGGACTTGATCCCAGAATCCTGGGATCATGACCTGGGCAGAAGGCAGACACTTAACCAACTGAGCCACCCAGGTGTCCTATTTAAACACTTGAAAAAGCATTTTCAGTTGCCATGACAAGCATGTGTCCATGAGGCTGCTGCTTCTTCCTTAGCAAGAGACTAGAAAATGCAAGAGAGCAGTCAGGGGTAGGAACAGAACAGAGATGGGAACAGGTCCTCGTATGAGACTCAGAGGCCTTGGGTCAGCTTGCATCCTCATTAGCAGAAGCTGCACCCCAAGTAACTCTGGGATCAATAGGCCTTTTAGTGCGCATCAGGCTTCTGGAGAGAATATATGTATCATGGGTATGGTGATACACATTCCTCTGATTTCTAACACATTTGAGCATCTATGCATTGGTAATACATGAACAACAGGAAAAGCTGTTAGGTATCTGCTTATTCCCACTCCCTGTGTTTGCATGTGGTCTGACTGAGGGGAGCCCCTGTTTCTGGTCTTCTCTGATTAGGACCCAGACTTGGTGAGGAACAAAACTCCCTGCCCCATAGAGCTTACATGCTGGAGGGTCAAGGTGTAGAGGGGAGAGACAGACAAAAAGAAGTAAATACAAGCAATGAGGAAACTATATAGTAGGTTAGGCAGCATGTGCCATGGGGAGAATTTAATTAAGATGGGGTGGGATTGGTGCAGGTGTACACAGGCTGAACGTATATAGGAACTTCATGAACGTGAGGGGGCACTGCTGGTCCGTGAGGGAAGATAGGTTGTCCACAGTGCTGCTGGGATGGCTCATGTGGAGAAACAATGGAATTTGATCTCTGTGTCCCACATATGCAATGTTATCCCAGGTGGATTAAAAGGAAATGTAGAGACCTGTGGGAACCACTGTTAATCCTTTCTGGAACATGGTAGGATATTGATAAACAAACCTTAGTGTTTCTGCTAAAGTGTGGGTTGGCCAGCATTGCCCAGCCAAGCTTCAAGCCAGGCTGGAGCTTGCTGTCCAGGACAGTAGCCACAAGCTACAGGTGGCTCATGCCACCCAGGAACAACATGTTAACCTTAATTTCATTTATATTTAAATAGCTACTGTGGCTAGTACCCACCGTGTTGGACACATACCCATAGGATTAGTGCCACGTGCTACGTTCCCATGCACCATGTCAAAGGAGTGGGTAGTACGTCTCCTGTGAGCCCACATTATGGGCTACTTGACAGGTACAAGGATAGCATGAGAGGTCAAGTCATGCCTCCAAGGTGACATCCCCATCCAGTCAACACCAGAGCCGAAGGGAGTGCTCATCTACATGTCGGCTTCGCTGGGCTGCTCATAGGAGCTTTTAGAATCGCTTCCACTTTGAGAAAAAAAAAAAAAAAAGGATTGCTTTCCACTTTGGATGAAATGGAAATGCATCTTTCGGGCTGCAACTAAAGGAAGAGGCTGCTACAGGTCACCAATTCATGATTTAAAGATCCTTAAGATTTATGATGACTATGTACAATCCTCTGCTTTGGTTGAACACACCCCAAATCTTTGACTCCTTTCAGCTGCATTTGCCTTCATCGTGTTGAAGGATAACACAGGTGACACAGATGCGGTGGTGAAGGAGCTCAGATCTGCAGTGGCCACCAAGATTGCCAAGTACGCTGTGCCCGATCAGATTCTGGTGAGTGGAACCTGTCCCTCAGGTGTGATGGTGCTGTGTTGTAAGCCCACCTTCTCTAATTCCCAAGTAACAAGCAGCAGTGACCCCTTCCATCAGCAGCAAAATGCAGGTTAGCTGTTGGTTTCCTGGGATGTAGGGGGGGAAGGTGAGTTACTACATCCTCAGAGAGGGGCGAGTCCAGAAGACCTCACAGCAAATGTTTACACGGTTCACCTGTTCAGAGGATCATGCTGGATAGAATTAGGTGCTCTCTTTGGCATGTGGAGGCCAGTTATAGGAGCAGGACTGGGTGGTGAAGAAAATCAGAGATGTTAGTTATTTATCTTTTAAAAGTTCCTGTTTGAATTCCAGTTAGTTAACATACAGTGTAATATTAGTTTCAGATGTAAATGTAGTGATTCAGCATTTCCATACATCACCTGGTCCTCCTCATAACCAGTGCACTCCTTAATTTCCATCACCTACTTAACCCATCCCTTGGCCACCTCCCCTCTGGTAACCATTAGTTTATTTTCTATAGTTAAGAGTCTGTTTCTTCGTTTGCATCTCTCTCTCTCTCTCTTTTCCCCTTTTGCTCATATATTTTGTTTCTTAAATTCTACATATGAGTGAAATCGTACAGTATTTGTCATTCTCTGACTGAGTTATTTTGCTTAGCACTGTACTCTCTGGCTCCATCCATGTCATTGTCAGTGGTAAGATTTCATTCTTTTTTTAAGGCTGGGTAATACTTCACTTGGATATATATACACACCACATCTTATTTATCCATTCATCACGTGATGGACACTTGGGCTCCTTCCATCATTTGGCCATTGTGGATAATGCTGCTATAAACATCAGGGTGCATGTACCTCTTTGAATTAGTGTTTTTGGATTCTTTGGGTAAATACCTAGTAGTGTGATTGCTGGATTGTAGGGTTCTTCTATTTTTGACTTTTGAGGAAACTTTATACAGTTTTCCAGAGTGGCTGCACCAGTTTGCATTCCCACCAACAGTGTAAGAAGGTGCCCCTTTCTCCACATCCTTGCCGCCAACATCTGTTGTTTCCTGAGTTGTTGAGTTAAGCCATTCTGACAGGTATGAGGTGATACCTCATTGTAGTGTTGATTTGTATGTCCTTGATGATGAGTGATGTCGAACATCTTTTCATGTATCTGTTGTCCATCTGTATTGTCTTTGCAAAAATGTCTATTCATGTCTTCTGCCCATTTTTTAAATTGGATTGTTTTTTGGGTGTTGAGTTTGATAAGCTCTTTATAAGTTTTGTATACTAACCCTTTATCGGATATGTCATTTGCAAAACATCTTCTCCCATTCTGTAGGTTGCCTTTTTTATTCAATCGAAAACAAGTAATTTTATTTAAAACAAATAATAAACAACATTCAGAACATGAAAAGATATTTAAAATAAGAGTTAATATGTACCAGAGAGAAAGAATATACAGGGGAGGGGACAACACATTCTGGGGTGGGGAGGTGTTGGAGTCGGGCTCTTCCTGGTGCAGAAATTTTTATTTTGATGAAGTCCCAATAGTTAATTTTTGCTTTTGCTTCCCTCACCTCAGGAGACCTATCTAGAAGGAATTTCTATGGCTGAT
The DNA here is from genome assembly GCA_002007465.1 of Ailurus styani. NCBI lineage: Eukaryota > Metazoa > Chordata > Mammalia > Carnivora > Ailuridae > Ailurus > Ailurus styani. The sequence goes on along the minus strand of LNAC01001379.1, from coordinate 119,037 downwards.
GTCAAAGAGGCTACTCTCTGTGTTCTTCTCTTGGATTTTTATGGTTTCAGGTCTCACATTTAGGTCTTGAATCCATTTTGAATTTATTTTTGTGTCTAGTGTAAGAAAGTGATCCAGTTTCATTCTTTTGCATGTTGCTGTCCAGTGTTCCCAATACCATTTGTTGCAGAGATGATCTTCCGATTAGATATTCTCTCCTGCTTTATTGAAGATTAATTGACCATATAGTTGTGGGTCATTTCTGGGTTTTCAATTCTGTTCCATTCATCTGTGCATTTATTTTTGTGCCAGTACCATACTGTTTTGATCACTACAGTTTTGTAATATAACTTGAAGCCTGGAATTATGCCTCCAGTTTTGCTTTTCTTTTTCAAGGTTTCTTTGGATATTTGGAGGTCTTTTGTGGTTCCATACAAATTTTAGAATTGTTTGTTCTAGTTCTTGTGAAAAATGCTATTGGTATTTCCATAGGAATTGCATTAAATGTGTAGTTGCTTGGGCAGTATAGACATTTTAACAATATTTGTTCCTCCAATCATGAGCATGGAAAATCTTTCCATTTGTTTGTGTCATCTGCAGTTTCTTTGATTAGTGTTTTACAGTTTTCACAGTACAGATCTTCAGACCTCTTTGCTCAGGTTTATTCCTAGGTAACTTGCTGTTTTTGATACAATTGTAAGTGGAATTGATTCCTTAATTTCTCTTTCTGCTGCTTCATTATTGGTGTATAGAAATGCAACAGATTTCTGTATATTGATTTTGTATTCTCTGACTACTGAATTCATGTATCAGTTCTAGTAGTTTTATGTTGGAGTCTTTTGGGTTTTCTACATAGAGTGTCATGTCATCTACAAATAGTGAAAATTTTACTTCCTCCTTACTGATTTGGATGCCTTTTATTTCTTTTTGATTGCTATGGCTAAGACTTCTAGTACTATGTTAAGTAACACTGGTGAGAATGGACAACCCTGTCTTGTTCTTGACTGTAGAGGAAAAGCTCTCAGATTTTCCCCATTGAGGATGATATTAGCTGTGAGTTTTTTGTTTATGGCCTTTAGAATGTTAAGGTATGTTCCCCCTAAACCTACTTTATTGAGGGTTTTTATCACGAATGTACTGTACTTTGTCAGATGTTCTTTCTGTACCTATTGAAATCATATGTTTTTTTATCCTTTCTTTTATTAATATGACATACCGCATTGATTTGCAAATACTATATCACCCTTGCAACCCAGGGATAAATCCCACTTGATTGTGGTGAATGATTTTTTAAATGTATTATTTGCTAGTATTTTATTGAGAATTTTTGCATCTATGTTCACCAGGCATATTGGCCTTTAGTTCTCTTTTTTAGTGGAGTCTTTTTTCCTTTTTGGATTTAATAAAGTTTTATTTTCCAAAATGTACAGTTGGTGAGATCTGTTCATGGATCTTTACCAGCAGCAGGGGCATCTCCATCCTTGGTGTTTCTAGTGTAAATTACTTGAGCTCTGTGCTTTGAAACCAGATTTTAATGAGTCCTTTACTAAGGAGCTCCTAAAGGAGTGTCCTGGCCAGGGAACCTCGAATCTTCAGTCTTCCAGAGACAACAGCTGGAGTCATAAGCTTATAGTTGGGAACTTACTTACAGAGTTTGTCATATGTCACTTTTTCAAGCAAGACCAAGTTATTGAGTTTGCCCCAAACTTTGCCTTTGGACCCCTTCTTTCTGGACTTACTCCTGGGTTTGTTCATTGAGTCTATCTTTTTTTATTGACTTCCCAGCATCTTTCTTGTTGTCCTTGGGCAGTATGGTGAAGCTCAGAGAACAGCGGCCACCCCTGCAGCCTGGCTAAGTTGTTGGACATTAAGTTTAGTGGAGTCTTTACCTGGTTTTGGAAGTTTTCCTTCCTTTTATATTTTATGAAGTGATTTGGGAAGAATAGGTATGAACTCTTCTTTAAATGCTTAGTAGAATTTGCCTGTAAAGACATCTGGGTCTGGACTTTTGTTTGTTGAGAGATTTTTGATTATGGACTCAATTCTTTGCTGGTTATCAGTCTGTTTAAGTTTTCTATTTTTTCCTGCTTCAATTTTAGTAATTTATATGTTTCTAGGAATTCATCCATTTCTTCTAGGTTGTCTAATTTGTTGGCATATAGTTTTTCATGATATTATAATATTGTCTTTCTGTGGTATTTGCTATTTCTCCTCTCTCTTTTGTTTATTTATTTGGGTCCTTTGTCTTTTTGGTTGGCTAGAAGGTTATCAATTTTATTTTTTCAAAGATCCAGCTCCTGGTTTCATTGACCTCTCCTAGTGTTTTTTGGGTTTTTTTTTTTATTATTATGTTCAGTTAGCCAACATACAGTACATCATTAGTTTTTGATGTAGTATTCAATGATTCATTAAATGTGTATAACACACAGTGCTCATCACGACACATGCCCTCCTTAATACCTATTACCCAATTACCCCAGCTTCCCACCCACTCCCCTCTGAAACCCTCAGATTGTGTCCTAGTATTTTTTTTTATTTTCTGTATCATTTATTTTTGCTGTAATTTTTATTATTTCTTTCCTTTTGCTGGCTTTAGGCTTCATTTGTTGTTCTTTTTTTTAGCTTCTTTAGGTTTAAAGTTAGGTTGTTTGAGATTTTTGCTTATTTTTTTTTTAAAGATTTTATTTATTTATTTCACAGAGGGAGAGAGATCACAAGGAGGCAGTGAGGCAGGCAGAGAGAGAGAGGGGGAAGCAGGCTCTCCGCTGAGCAGGGAGCCCGATGTGGGCCATGATCTTAGGACCCTGAGATTATGACCTGAGCCGAAAGCAGAGGCTTTAACCCACTGAGCCACCCAGGCGCCTGAGATTTTTGCTTATTAAGGTAGGCCTGAATTGCTAGCTATTTCCCTCTTAGGACCACTGTTGCTGTATTCCAGAGGTTTTGTACTCTTGTGTTTTCATTTTCATTTGTTTCTATGATTTTTTTTCCTTTGATTTCCTGGTTGACCCATTCATTGTTTCATAGCATGCTGTTTAACCTCCATGTATTAGTGATTTTTCCAGTTTTTCTTGTAGTTGATCTCTAGTTTCATAGTGTTATGGTCAAAACAATGTGCATGGTATGATTTCAGTCTTTTGTACTTAATGAGTCCTGTTTCGTAATCCAATATGTGATCTATTCTGGAGAATGTTTCATGTTCACTTGAAAAGAATGTGTATTGTGCTATTTTAGGATGGAATGTTCTGAATATATCTGTTAAGTCCCTCTGGTCCAGTGTGCATTCAAAGCCACTGTTCCATTACTGATTTTCTGTTTAGATGACCTGTCTAATGGTGGACGTGGGATGTTAAAGTCACCTACTATTATTGTATTATTATCAATTAGGTCCTTCATGTTTGTTATTTTTCTTTTTTTTTTTATTTGCCCCAGGGGTACAGGTCTGTGAGTCATCAGGCTTACACCTTTCACAGCACTCACCATAGCACAGACCCTCCCCAATATCATGTTATTTTTTAACAAATGTTTAGGTGTTCTCATGTTGTAGGCATGAATTTTTTTTTTTTTTAAAGATTTTATTTATTTATTTCACAGAGGGAGAGAGATCACAAGGAGGCAGAGAGGCAGGCAGAGAGAGGGGGGGGGAAGCAGGCTCCCCGCCGAGCAGGGAGCCCGATGCGGGCCTCGATCCCAGGACCCTGAGATCATGACCTGAGCCGAAAGCAGAGGCATTAACCCACTGAGCCACCCAGGCGCCCGGCATGAATATTTACAATTGTTTATCTTCTTGTTGGATTATCCCCTTTATGACTATATAGTGTCCATTGTCTCTGGTTATAGTCTTTGTTTTAAAATCTGTTTTGTCCAAAATAAATATTACTGCTCCAGCTTTCTTTTGACATCCATTTGCATGATAGATGTTTCTTCACTCCCTCACTTTCAATCTGCATGGGTCTTTAAGTCTAAAATAAGTCTCTTTTTGGCAGCATCTAGATGGGTCTTGTTTTTTTTTTTATCCGTTCTGACACCATGCGTCTTTTGATTAGAGTGTTTAGTCTGTTTAAATTCAGAGTAATTATTATTGTCTTTAATTATTTTTTTGAGAGAGAGAGAGAGAGAACATGCAGGAGTGGGGGCAGGAGCAGAGACAGAGGGAGAGGGAGAAGCAGACACCCCACTGAGCAGGGAGCCCAAAGCAGGGCTTAATCCCAGGACCCTAAGATCATGACCTAAGCCCAAGGCAGATGCTTAACTGACTGAGCCACCCAGGTGCCCCAATTCAGAGTAATTATTGATAGATATGTATTTATTGCCATTTTATTACTTGTTTTGTTATTGTGTCTATAGATTTTCTCCGATCCTTTTTTGTCTTTGTCACGTTTGGTTTCTTCTTTGTACTCAGAGTCCCTTTTAAAGTTAAAAATAGAACTACCCTACGACCCAGCAATTGCACTACTATGTATTTATCCAAGGGATACAAACATAGTGATTTGAAGTGGCATGTGCACACCAATGTTTATGGCAGCAATGTCCACAATAGCCAAACTATGGAAAGAGCCCAGGTATCCATCGATAGATGAATGCATAAAGAAATGGTATATATACACAATAGAATATTACTCAGCCATCAAAAAGAATGAAATCTTGCCATTTGAAGTGATATGAATGGAACTGGAGGGTATTATGCTAAGCAAAAAAAGTCAATCAGATAAAGACAAATACCATATGACTTCACTCATATGTGCTATTTAAGAAACAAAACAGATGAACTTAGTGGAAGGGAAGGAAAAAATAAAGATGATGATAGAGAGGGAAGCAAACTATAAGAGATACTGACCTCTAGGGAACAAACTTAGGGTTGATGGAGGGGTGGTGGGTGGGGGGAAGACATAACTGGGTGATGGGCATTTAGGAGGACACTTGCTATAGTGAGCATTGGGTATTACATTGCAACTGATGAATCACAAAATTCTACCCTGGTGTAACTAATAATACAGTATTTATTAACTAAGTTGAATTTAAATAAAGAATTAAAAAGGGAGTCCCTTTTCATATTTCTTGCAGGGCTGGCTTAGTGGTCACAAACTCCTTTAGTTTTTGTTTGTCTGGGAAACTCTTTATCTCTTACTCTGTTCTGAGTGACAGCCTTGCTGGATAGAGTATTCTTAGCTGCAGATTGTTCCCATTCAGTCAGCACTTTGGAAAAAAAATTTATATATATATATACAAATTTTATAGATAGATAGATAGATAGATAGATAGATAGATAGATAGATAGATAGATATAGTCATGCCACTCCCTTTGGCCTTGCCAAGTTTCTGTGGATAAATCTCCAACTAGCCCTACGGGTCTTCCCCTGTAAATTAAGGACTTTTTTTCTTGATGCTTTTAACATTTTTTCCCTATCACTATATCTATATCACTATCACTATATTTTGCAAGTTTACAACATGTTAGTGTTGGCCTGATATGTTGATTTTGATGCAAGTTCTCTGTGCCTACTGGATCTAAATGGATGTCTGTTTCCTTCCCCAGATTAGGGAGGTTATCAGCTATTATTTCTTCAGATAAATTTTCTGACCCCCTTTCTCTTTCTTCTTCTGGGACTCTTAAAATACAAATGTTTTTATATTTATTGGAGTCACTGAGTTCCTGAAGTCTATTCTCATGTTTCCTACTTCTTTTTCTTTTGTTCAGCTTCATTATTTCCCATTATTTTGTCTTCTAGTTCACTAATTTGTTCCTTTGATTCTTCTTGTCTGCTGTTAATTGTATCAGGCCTGTTTCTAATTTCATGTATTGCATTCTTCATCTCTGATTGATTCTTTTTTAACTCTTTTATCTCTGTGGTAAGGTTATCATTGAAGTCTTCTATTTTTCTCTCAAGTCTTATGAGTATCCTTGTGATCACCACTTTAAATTCTCCATTACAGGGCGCCTTGGTGGCTCAGTGGTTTAAAGCCTCTGCTTTCAGCTCAGGTCATGATCTCAGGGTCCTGGGATCAAGGCCCACATCGGGCTCCCTGCTCGGCGGGGAGCTTGCTTCCGCCTCTCTCTCTCTGCCTGCCTCTCTGCCGACTTGTGATCTGATCTCTCTGTATGTCAAATAAATAAATAAAATCTTAATAAATAAATAAACAAACAAACAAACAAACAAATTAATTAATTAATTAATTAATTCTCCATTACACATGTTACTTATATCTGTTTCACTTAGATTTCTGGCTGTGACTTTATCTTACTCTTTCATTTGTGATGAATTCCTCCATCCTCTCATTTTGTCCAAGTCTTTACCTTCTTCTAAAAATTAGAAAGTTTAAATAGAAAAATATGTGGAAAGTACCAGCCTTCCCCAGCCCCTATGTGGTTTCTGAACCCACTTTCTGGTGTCAGTGCGGAAGACACTGCCAGACCCCTGTCTGAAGGAGTCTTTGTTGGTCTGGGGAAGAATGGGGCGACCTATCCAGTCCCATTAGATTTGAACAAGGGTTAACATTTTTCCACAGCCTTCCTTAGTCCAGAAGAGGTCCTCTGAGGTAGGAGTGGCCCCAGGCTCACCTGGTTTTATACAAAGTCAAGCTGTTGGCCTGGAACAGAGTTTCAGGGAATCCTGAACTCCCGTAGGTAAACTCAACCCTTTCAAAAGATGGATAACTGTTAAATAATCCCTAAACACAGGTCTTATCATATTCCTGCTGACATTAAGGGGGCCGTGGTTGTTTGAAAGTGTTAAATGCTAAATTTTTAAACACTAAATAAGACATTTTTCTCGATAGTAGGTCTTACTTCTTATGTTATCAAAAGCAACCTTGGGCTGGGCCAGTGGGTGGAGATGAGTTGCCATGGCATACGCTTGGTTCTGTTGCTACTGGGGAGCCATCAGTAATGTAGCAAATGGGAGACAGAAGTATCATCAGTGAGGAAGACCTGGGTATGGGCAGACCCTGCCTGAAGAAGGGCTTCAGCAAAACCACTGACATATGGTTGATTTCAGTTTATGTCCAGACTGTGGGAAGAGAAAACCAGAGACCACAGACCCCTATGTTCTCTAGGGTGGGCCTGGCACCTCAGTCATTCATTTCTGGGTCCCCAGTGAGGGTGTCATCCCCTGGGAAGAGCCTTTCTTATCCCAGCACAATTGGATGCTGATGGGAGTCTGGGCACCACCCAAACTTGAATGTTGTACCTCTTCCTTGCCAGGTAGTGAAGCGTCTTCCAAAAACTCGGTCTGGAAAAGTCATGCGGAGGCTCCTGAGGAAGATAATCACAGGCAGAACTCAGGATCTAGGGGACACCACCACCTTGGAGGACCCCAGTGTCATCACAGAAATCCTGAGTGCCTACCAGAAGCACAAAGACAAGCAAGCTGCCTCTCAGTGATGGGCTCTGATCAAGACCCAGTGCTGACACCCCTAACCATCCTTCCAGAATGTAGCCCTCAGATTTGCTCATTTCCTGCTGTCTCAGAAGCAGTCCTCTCCCAGAACATAACCCATACTGCCCCAAAGTAAAGTCTGTGCTAAGCCCTGCCTTCTTTCTGCTGAGAATCCATGAAGAGGTACTATGAGACATGCTTAGCATTTGTTTCCCCTTGTCCTGAATTTGGTTTCCTGGAAAGAAAAGTCATTGTCATCCCCATTTCTGTGTCACCTCATGACAGCACAGGAAGGTAAAAAGCATGGTAACGCGTGCCTGCTCAGATGACAGAGAACTAGAAGCAGTAGTGTTTTTTCCCAGGTGTTTCTAGATATAAAAGGCAGAAATTTTATTTTTATACTTTTATATTTTGGAAGAATGTACAAATACACACATGTATGTGGATTTACATGTACATGCTCTTTGTAACATTTAGAGTTATAAAAATCTTTTGTGCCTTTGCTCATGGGGAAATGTGGAGAGGGTCAGGGGGTGCATTTTTAATGTTTGGCATATTGGGGAATCTGTATTGGAAATGTTTGTACCTCTGTCTAAATATAGCTATCTTGAGAACTTTCAGGCTTGTAGCATCCTTTTTTGGCATATATTTCTATTTCTCTTGGTTTACATATAATAAAATCTAACTCTTAGAAGTGATGCTATGAATGTGCTCTGATTTTAGTTCTTGAACCACTCGTGTATTATGTTTCTCCAAACTGTGATGTGGAAAGATTTCCCTCTCCACCTTGGATGCCTCTTGGTAGGAGGTCAACGTGCTCCAAATATGTGGGGATGTTCAGGGACAGAAGCCAATGAAAATTCAGGTGACTCCTCATTAGGGACAAATTTGGCTAGAAATGGGTCCTTGAAAACTGCCCATCCTTCATTCTGTGGATGGCATGGGAACCACAGAGGTCCAAGGATGAGACTTAGAACTCTGAATCAAGTCTCTCTCTCTTTTTTAAGTATGCCTTAAGTCATCTGAGCATTAACAAGATGACATAAATCATTAGGCCGCAAAGTGTTTGTTTATTAACTAAGCATGCAGGGGCCAACGGCATGGAGTACAGTACAGGTGACAGCAGTCTTCTGAGCTGGGTCCTTGGGAACAGGGAAAGGTTGTCCTTATCTATACCCCATGTTATATGGTGCCTTGCAGTTGGATAGGTGTTCAAGGGGTGTCTGGGGTACTCAACACCTACTGTGGGTCATAACTGTGCTTGCTTCTCTCTCATTAGATGAGTATGCCTGTGACACCAACAGGGTAGCCATTAGCTGTAGCCCGCAGATGTACTGAGTGATGGTCTGTTCTCTGTTGCTAAGCAACAAGCAGTACCTAGCCACATGCCTGTGGCATGTGTGGTGGCCCTGGTGGACTGTAGTTATGGCACTATTTATGAAATGGCTTGGATATAACCTTGGACAGTGACTAGGACAATTCAAATAAAGCTTTATTTTGTTCATTCTCTTCTCTCTGTGGTGATATTTTTGATCAAAAAATGCTATTATTGTTGCTGAATATAATCCTAAGGACAAAACTGGGAGGGGCCTATTCATGCCAAAAGAACACTTAAAAAGTCATTTGGGAGGAAATCCATTACAGGGAGGAAATATAGACTAAGAGCTCACCTATCTCAGACTGTTATTTGGTAAACCTACCTGTGTCTAGATTGCTGTGCTATCCAATACACTAGTTCTACATAGCTCTTTAGGTGTAAGTGTAAAAAAAAAGAAAAACATTGTGTGTGTGTATACACACACACATATATATATATGTATATATATACACATATATATATAATGGAATGGAATAAAATAAAATATTCCATTCCACAGTAGCAGTAGCCACAGTTAACATGCTCAGTAGCCACGTGGCCAGTAGCTACCAGATTGGACAGCACAGACAACAACATTCCCACCATCACACAGAGTTCTGGTCGTGGGTGCTGGTCTAGAACACCAATGAGAACGAGGAAGCAAAAACAATCTCAGGGTCACAGACTGCCTCCTTGAGCAGCCCAGGCTTGCCCTGACCCAGGGTTGTCCTTTCTCTAGATGTCAGGGGATGAGAAGAGCAGGCAGCTACAGTGAAAGAGGAGACATCCGATGGTGTGGAACAGACAAGGTTGGACTGGGATCCAGAGATAGCTTATCTCAGCATTAAGGGTGTCTCCAGGCCAGCATGAAATTGGCAATAACCATAAATCCCAGAGGCAAATTCTATTCAGATTCAGAAAAGCAGTATGCAATATCTTTGAAGAATAATTCTCATTTAGAGCAGCTAAAAGAAAACAAAAGTTGTGCTCAAAGGGAAAATTCAGCTTTTCAACATAATTCCTAAAGGGAAAATGTCCCTATTAAATCTTAAAATAGATAAAAAGAAATCATGGCTAACCTTCATGACCTAAGTGCCCAGTATCCATCTAAAAAGAAGTCGTGAGCTGATTCAGGTGAATGCTAATCCTTGGGTTACCCACCACAATGAGTTCATGGTGAAGAAAAGGGATTGTGAATTCTCATGCAATTTCCCTGGCCTGACTAGAGAGAGGGGATTTCGCCGTGGAATTAACATGAGCTCTTGGTTGTTGCAGAGCTGACTTGCACCCCCTGCACCAACCACCCTCAAGATACCCAACATCGGGAATAGCAGCAACAATGGTCACACTGCTGGGCACTGTTTGCAAGAAGGCCCTGAGAAGGTCTGGGTTTTATTCCCCCATTGCCTCCTCGTGTGGCCCTCTAAGGCAGACACTGTTATCCCAGCTTCACAGAAGAGGTGGGGGAGAAGCAGAGCTGGGCTGTGGATGGAGCTTGTCTAACCCAACTCAGAACAAGCTGTCTGAAATGTTATATGGCCTCTCAACTTTCTCCTCTGGAACCTGCAAAGGCACTCAGGAAGAAAGGCTCCCTGCACTGGGATCACCTCCAGCCTCTGTCTCCCAAAACGCCCTCCTGCCTGCTGCCCTGGTTTATAAGTATCATAGTATCATTTTTGATCTCACTTACCTTCCTCTTTGGAGGGAAAAGAGGGGTAAGAAAAAAAGCCTCTATTTCTACATGCTTTTGTTCAGTTGCCCGGATTCCTCTTCTCCCTATCTTAAGGATATAGGCAGACTGGGGGATGCCCTCAAATTTGTTCCCAATCAGCCACGCCAGAGGCAAGCTGTGACCCTTCAAGCGCACCCCCAGGGAGTTCCATCACAGTGGCCTTTGCTAAATGTGAAGTGGAAGTTCCTGCCTCACCAGTGTTTATTCCAAATAGCAGAGAAGGAGCTGGTTAGTGCCCCTGGCTCCTGCACCAAAGGGTACCAACTATGACCAAGGAGGTGACAAACCAGAGGACAAAAATCTGAGGCTAAATAAATCTAGAAAGAGCAAAGGGGAAGAAAGCTGGGGATGGCTGGCCCAGAACATCATCAACAAACTGGTTGGTATCAAGGAGTTTAGAAAGCCTGTTGGAATAGATGGCCTGCCAACTTCTTTTGCAAACAGGATGGGATTTTCTTGGTAAGAGCCACCAACTGGGTAACTGCGTCTAGTCTCCTTGCTCCTGCAGACCAAACTTCTGCTGAGCAGCCTTCTGGATGCATAGCCTCATTTTGGGCTGATTCTTTCCCAAAGAAAGACATCACCTCAGCCAACCACACATCTGTTTATTCCTGAGCCAAGGAAACACTTAACTCTTAAACATATGCATACATTTGCTCAAAAAGGCAGAGCAGAAATCATCCAAAGGGAAATAACTAGTTGCTTTCAAGAAATGGTTTCTGGGTGTAATGAAATGTGATCAACAAGTGACTCATGCCAAGCAGGAAATGTCAGTACTGAGATTCCCAAGGAAATGATGGAAAAGATGAGCTCACTTCTCAACAGAGGTAACAATAATGAATGCCCAGGTCTATGGAGATGCTGACTGGTGAATGTCTTTCCTACTGAGCATCTTTTTCTACCAAGTCAGGGTTGACCTTAAGAATCCTCCTCATTAGGATAATTAAGGCAGTTTTCTCCAGTCTGCTTATTTATAATACTTACCTCTCACCTTGCCTACTTCTCTTTGGGGCAGACATCATTCAATGTGCCAGCCCCACCCTGCTCATGCCTATGCCACCTAGTCTCCTCTCTCATTCCTCCCTGCCCTGAATACTCAGTGGAACATGGGGCCTTGTCCTCTAACACAGCAATCAGACGTGGGCATCTCACCAAGTTGGGAACATCAGAGTGTGCATCCAGGAATCTGGACTGCAGACAAAGCGACTGTAGTTAGCTGGTGGGATATCTGAAATGGGAGGTCATGGAGAAGTGGGCTTGAGGCAATAATTGGCTGCCATGGGCCTGTCCAAGCAGAGAATGCTGGCATATCAGACAGGACACATTTAGGAGCAAGCACAAACTGACCAGGCCTTGGATGCACAAGGGGTGGTTTTCCTCATGTAACCCAGAAGCCCAGAAGTACGTGGTTACTGGCAGGAGTCAGCAGCCTCAGCAGCCTAGGTATTCTGTCTTTTTTTTTTTTTTTAAGATTTTATTTATTCATTTGACAGAGAGAGAGAGAGATCACAAGGAGGCAGAGAAGCTGGCAGAGGGAGAGGGGGAAGCAGGCTCCCTGCTGAGCAGAGAGCCGGATGCGGGGCTCAATCCCAGGACCCTGAGATCATGACCTGAGCCGAAGGCAGAGGCCTTAACCCACTGAGCCACCCAGGTGCCCTGGTTTTCTGTTCTTGGTGTGTTGTCTTCTAGATCTCGGGATGATTTTCCACAGTCACAAGATGCTACTGCCACTCTAAGCATAACTCTGGGGTCAGAGCAGGGTGAGAAAGGGCAGGACCCCATCCCTCCTTTTTATTGGAAAAGCAAGAACTTTTCCTAGAGGCCAAAAGAAACCCTAGATGTCTGTTTTTTACTCAAGGCCAGATTCTAGCCTGTGTCACTGTATCCAGCTCTAACGGAAGGCAGCAAAGACAAAGGGATGAAGAGACAAAACACAGTGAGGTTCCAAGGAGGTTGAGAATACTGCTCCTGTTTTCCCAGGTCCTTGTACCAGTTCCCTTGAGGCCAGGCTGCACTTTCTGTGTTGGAGTTCCATGAGATATCCCCATATCCTTCTAATAAATTCCTCCCTCATCTTAAGTGGACTTTGTGAATGTCTGTGTCTGGCAACTGGATGATCTCTAAGATATTTTTTCTACTCTGGACAAGCTGTTCTACATTCTCTAACTTTACACTCTCCACCGTCCCACTTGAGCTGACACCAGAGCTTCCCATCACAACACAACTTAGCTTGAAGTCCTGTTTGAAGCAGGTCACTCCTGCTCTCCTGGATTCGGGGCGGGGAGAAGGGCTCAGTCCATTGCTGTTCTTCTTCACCCCTTTGGAGCATCTTTTAGATGATTCTTCTTCCTTGATTACTCATAACCTTGAAGTCTACCCTGATTGTCACCCCCTTGTTGATCAATCCATGGAAACCCCACACTTCCCTCTTAAGCCTGTTTCTTATCCTCTTCCATTCCCTCAACCTGCCCATTATAATCCTACTTATCCAAGGCCTGGTTCACTGTTCACTTCCTCCATGAAGTCTTCTCTGGGTACTACTACCTGATGGGACTTGTTCCTTGTGGCCCCCAACACACTGTGTGGTTCCTCCATGGCATTGTTTTAGATTGGTTATTATGCTCATCTCCCCTTGAGATTATAACATGTCTGCACATTGGCTTACCTTATTTCACCTTTGTTTTGTCACAGCACTTGGCTAAGTGCCTGAAAGGCTTTCAGGAGCTATCTGCAAAAGAAATGGAAATAGTACGGGATAGGGAAAAAGCACTGGACTGGAAATAGGGAGCATTTCTAGTTTAAGCTGTGAGGTAGACTCCTGGCTGCTTGCTCAGCATCACTGCCTTTCCTTCCCTGCTGGCAGAACCCTGATTTATTGAGATAAATGCCTTCCACATGGCTCAGAGTTTCAATGCAAGTGGTTCTCATCCCCACTCTCAGGGTGCATGGGGTGGCTTCTGGTTGGTCTAACCCAGTGGTTCACAATCAGGGGCTCCCCAAAAAAGAATTATCTATCCCAAAATATCAGTGGTGCTGAAATTGAGAAACCTAGTCTAACCAATTACATTGGTCCCATCTCCCTGCAGATAACTGGGTGGCAGCGAGGCTAGAGCCTGGGGAGAGAACTGAAACAAACCATAACAAGCAATGTGTATCTCACCATGAAAAACGGTACTAAACTGTGCCACCCAACACAAGCGACCTAAGCTCAAACCCTTTAATTTAGCTTATTCAGACCATTTGCTCCAAGATAAGACAAGCTGATCTCCCAAAAAATCCACTTGGACTCATGTGTTCCAGGTAGGACCACTGACTCTCAACGACTCTCCTAGTTTACAAATTCTGGCCCATCCCTGCCAAGACCATCTGTTACAAACACCAGCCCTAACCCCTCAAGGACCTTCCATAACTCTCCCATTTTTGAGGAGCCTCACAGGTCCTCTGGTGAATTTCTTTGCTATGACAAGTTCAATAAACCTAACTTATTACTATTACTTACTTTTGACATATATGTTCCTGGCTGTTTTGGTTGGTGGGCTTTAATGCTGGGCATGGAATACAAATAATTCCAATGCAATGAGCTAAGTCCTATACTTGGGGCATGTTCAAAGTGGCTTAGACACAAAGATGTTCTGCTTAAGAAATTAGGGTAAGAGTTCTCAGCAATAATACTCGAAGTGAGTCTTAAATAACAAAAGCTGCTTTGGCCAAGAGGTGAAGGAAAGTGTTTTCATAAGAAGGAATAATATGGACAAAGACAAGGAGGCATAGAATTAGAAATAGCAAGCAATGCTGAGTGTCTGAAACTCAGCAGGAGGGATAATCTAGACAGGAAGGAAGGGGCCAGATCATGCAATGCTGTTTAAACTATCCTGGATCTAACAGCTATCCTGGTTGTATTGGATAGGAAATGAAGTAAAATATTGCCAAGGCCTTAATTATATCCCTGCCAGGCATGGTAATCCCTGCAGAACTGGATTTATATGAGAACTCTTCACTTCCCTCATGCTGGTTCTTCACCTCTTATTACAGTCATATGGGATTCTAGTGCCACCTAACAGTAAGAACGGCAATGGCATGTTTGATCAGGAAAGCCTTTAAGTGCAATAAGGAATTAATTCTTGATACTTCATTTTGAACATGCCTTTTCTAGAGATGATGCACAGTAATGGGACATGGTTTCCTCTGCCTGGAAATCTTGTTTCTTCTCAAAATCCTAGTCATTTCTCAGGTTGTTAATCCATCAAATGCTCTCACAAGATCATGTTACTTCCCTTTAACGCATTTTTTTTTACATTTCACATTTATCTTTATGATGACCTGACTAAAGTCATCTCTCACCAGCTTTAGTTTCAGTGAGGGAGCTTGTCTGTGGTTTGCTCGCCATCACCTCCCAGCACCTAGAAATATACCTAGCTTGCTAAAATACTATTAATAAATGAACTGATTGCTTTGTGCTTTCTTAGACCTTGTTGTAATTAATGATTTCTATATACCCCGCTTTTACTTCTAAGTACACAAACCCTTACACAAACCTTATCAAATGTTGTTGTAGCAAAAAGATTTAATACTCAGTTGCGTTAATCCAAAGAGCAGCAAATTTGTCCCAAATTTTCCCCTTAACGGGATCTGTTCGTGAAAGGTCATCTGATTTTCGGGTGGGCATTACTGCCCTCGTGGGCCTCCAATANTTTTTTTTTGTTTTTTTTTTTTTTTTTTTTTTTTTTTTTTACCCCGCCTGTACGAACAGGGCTCTTTGTCATTTAACAAGCAGTGCCATCTTTTACCCATACAAATGGCCAACACCAACGGCCCAGGACCGCCGATGTGCACTGTTAGGCGCCTAACGATTCCTGGGGTCCCATCGCCAGCAATAAAAGGAACGCAGGAGGCGCAGGGGTTGCGCTGGACGTTCGCGGGGTGCGAGCGCCCGCATTCCGGGGCCTCGGAAGCGTCCTCCCCGGCGCGGGGCCTACTTCCGAGCCGCGCGCCCGGCCAGGGTGCTCCGGGCTCCTGCCCCCTGGAACTCGCTGAGAGCCCCCGGCCCCCACTGCTGCGGCCGCCAAGCCAGCGGTCAGGACGGGCGGGGCAATGGCGTCACTTCCGCGCGCAGCCGGGGTGGGGTCGGGGGCGGTGCGTGGCCCGGATCTGGGCGGGCTGGGGGCCGGCGCAGAGCTGGGGCTCCGGTCTCTCGGTTAGGGACGGGGGCTAGAAGCTGAGACACTGACACCATGAGCGAGGCCGACGGGCTGCGGCAGCGGCGGCCGCTGCGGCCGCAGGTCGTCACGGACGACGGCCAGGTCCCCGAGGCCAAGGACGGCAGGTAGGCCGGGCCCCTGGCCGTGGGCAGCGAATGCCGGCTCGACTCTCCCTAACCACTAGGAAGGCAATAACAGCAGTTGGGTAGATGTGTTGCCAGGCGCGCTGCAGGCTTCTTTAATTCCCCGGGCAAAACTCATTTTATGGGGGAGGAAACAGGCTCCGACCAAGAGGATGCACCTGCCGAGAGTATGCATTGTTCCCTGGCTCATGGGGTCCTGAGACCGCCTCGCTCCGCATCTACCCCTTTCTGCTCCTCACTCTCTCCCCGGCTTGTAGAGCTGTTGCTTCCTCGCCTTTCCCTAGCTCCCTCGGCCCCTCCTTCTTATCCTTCCGACTGGCGTACCGGATCCCCAGGGGAGAGCCACCTTGCCACCTTGCCATGCTCCTAGGTCTTTCCAGCCCCCCCGCTCTCACTGGAAGGAAGTTCGAAAGCACGCTCCTGTCGCGCCTCGTGTGCCAGCAAAGAGCTGGCCTGTGCATCTGCTCTTCTGGACCTTCCCACCTCTCGCTGTGTGACCGGTTTCACTTTGGTTTTCAGGAAAAGGTAGAGAACAGAAGTGACATTGTTAAGCAACTTATGTGAGAATTTAAACTTGCAGATTTTTCCTGATAGGGACGGAGAAGCATAGGAAACTAGTTGATGCCTACCTAATAAAAATATCTCAGATTTTTGGCCTTCACGTCTCTGAACTTTCCAGACTTTAAGTATACTATGTTTTGTTAGCTAAAAACTGAAGCAGGATCCTTAAACATACATTTAAAAATATAATACTTGAAATTCTCCCTTTAATTTTGTCTCCTGAGTCTCATAACTGAATTTTTAGGGAGAACCAAGAGGCCCCGTGCAGACCAACCTCAAAGTTGTAGAACTGATTGACCTATAAGTTGATAGAAATATTGGAAATATTTATTGGTGTGCCTAGGGGTGTGGTACAGAATGAGAGCTAGTTTTTGTGGGAACAGACTGATATTCACTGATGATAATAAGAGGACCACACTTGAAGGAGGGCTATCACAGAGAGGAGTGTTTTGGCTTTAGAAAGGCAATTTGCAGAGAAGACATTTTGGTAATATTTGACTCCTAGGGCCGGTGGGAAGGTCAGTAATATGCTCAATAAACTCAAAGGTTTCCAAGGATGCAGGACTTTCAGTGCTAACCCTGGGCAAACCAGGTCAAGTTGGTCACCTTACTGATAGTGGGTATTGTGAAGTCATGGTCTGCTGATGACTGAGGGGCCTTTTATAATGGACATGCAAGGAGCCATCAGAAAGGATGAATACCCAACTTTTTTTTATCAACATGGACGGGATTGGAGGAGATTATGCTGAGTGAAATAAGTCAAGCAGAGAAAGTCAATTATCATATGGTTTCACTTACCTGTGGAGCATAAGAAATGAAATGGAGGACTTTAGGAGAAGGAAAGGAAAAGTGAATTGCGGTAAATCAGAGGGGGAGAGGAAGCATGAGATACTGTGGACTCTGAGAAACAAACTGAGGGTTTTGGAGGGGAGGGGTATGGGTGGTGGGTATTAAGGAGGGCACATACTGCATGGAGCACTAGGTATGGTGCATTAACAGTGAATCTTGGAACACTGCAAAAAATAGAATTAAGATGTTAAAAAAAGAAAAGAAAAAAGAATGGACATGCAAGGACGGGCAGTGTTTTACTACAGAAACTATGAAAACAAGGCTTGCTCTTACACTTCCACATGAGAAATGAAAGAGCAGCTGGCTCTGAGTTTGCCTTGAGGTGCAGTGTGTTGAAAACCAGGGCATATGGCACCTGAGGGCTCTTGTTGGATGGGCCTAACTCTTAGCTGGGCTTTTCTGACACTCCTGACTGCAAGGCAGAGGGGCAGATTTAATTAAGTAGTTTTTCAGTTTCTCTGTGGGATTTCTGACTTAATGGCAGGATGCATTGGATGTTACAGAATCATCATCTGCTGCTGTTCTTTTCCACTGTGGCTTTTATAAAACTGTGTGTATTTAAGACACTTTCTTGACTTCCCTGTCCACGAACATTGTTAAGACATTTTCTTGACTTCCCTGTCCATGAACATTATTCTTTCCTATGTTTCTCTCTTTCTCTTCTTATGTATTTGATCCCATTTCTATGTATCTGTAATGGTCTCTTTTTTCAAAGTGAGTTCTCACATTTTCTACATTTATTATTATAACTCTATAGTTGTTTTCCTTATTTTTATGATGTGATTCTCCATTTTTCATTTCTTCTGTGATCATTCCTAATACCTCAATGTCTTCTTTTTTTATGATTTTATTTATATATTTGAGAGAGAGAGAGAGAGCACAAGCAGGGAGAGTGATAGGCAGGGGGAGAGGGAGAAGCAGGCTTCACGTCGAGCAGGGAGCCCAATGTGGGGCTTGATCCTAGGACCCCAGGATCACGACCTAAGCCAAAGGCAGACACCTAACGGACTGAGCCACCCAGGCGCCCCACCTCAGTGTCTTCTTGATTTACCTTACAAGTTGAGGGTTCACTGTAAGACAGGAAAGCATTAGGTGAAGTAAAGGAATCTGAAGGAAGTAGAAATCTGGCAACAATAGAATAAACTTTAGATGAGCTAAGCAGGAAAAAGAAGACCTTGAATGGTATGTTCTTCAATCAAGAGAACACGAGTAGGACAGTAGACTTTAGTGGAAGGGACACCTAGTGATACCTTAGCTAATCTCCTGACCCTTGACAGGAAATGTGATGTTAGCTCTGTTGGACTGCTGAGGTTAAGGATTAAAGAGTAAATACATTGAAAATTTAGCAGCTTCTTTTTCAATAAACTTCTAAAGGATTTTAAGCTGATTAAGAATCTACTGCATTGGGCGCCTTGGTGGCTCAGAGGGTTAAAGCCTCTGCCTTCTGCTCAGATCATGATCTCAGGGTCCTGGGATCGAGGCTGCATCGGGCTCCCTGCTTGTCAGGGAGCCTGCTTCCCCCTCTTGCTCTGCCAGCCTCTCTGCCTACTTGTGATCTCTCTCTCTCTCTGTCAAATAAATAAATAAAATCTTAAAAAAAATGAATCTACTGCATTCATTTTCCTTTTCCATTTTTAAGACTGAAGAGTAAGGAAGGCAGGGTGGAGAGACAGCTGCTGCCATTATAAAGTTGTGGTTATGAGGAGTCAGGAACCAGTGTTTTCTTCTCAGCCCTCCCCTTGGGTGTGTGTTTCAAATGGTTCTTTTAACTTGTTTCTAACTTGTTTTCAATGCTAAAATGAATGAAGACATCTACAGTCAGGGAGCCCCAGTTTAAAGGAATGTGAGAAACCAACAAATTCAAGGTACAGTCATTTAAAAGACTGGGCTTACTGCTATTTAACCTTCTCAGGTTTCAGGGGTCACCTTGACACTTGGGGCTATGGTCTATGGATTTGTAAGTAATAGGTTTTCTGCAAAACCATAGGTTGTTTTTGATCTCATGGAATTTTCAGTCTATGATTCAAGGCCCTCATGTCCTATATGCAGAAGTGGATGGAGAACACCTTTTAGCTTTGCTTGGTGAAGTTACAGAGGATTTTGCAAAACATGGCTGAGCCAACAGTTATTGCTAACTCCTGTTGCATCACCATGATTGCTCTCTTGGCCTTAGAAATGTAGGAAATTTCAGGGAGCAGATGTCCTCAAGGAGGTGAGTGTCACTTTGGGCTCTTCCAAGAGATTGGAGCAAACAAATTGATTTCCCAAACTGCATCTGGAAGGGAAGTTGCTAGCCCCATTCCAGGTGCTCAGCTGCCACACCTAACCAGTGGGTTGCTGCATTTCTATCAATGTGGAGAGAGTTCCGCTGGACAGCACTGCTCAAGGAGTTTAAGTGGTTGTTTGTAAAGCCTGACCACAGAACTTTCCAGTAGAGGCTGTGTCTCATGAGCAGCCAGGGGGACGCTGATGGATATTATCACCGGGCAGGGAGTTGGACGAGGTTGGTGGTATCCAGCTGCACATCAGGGACAACTGGGCAGCACAAGAAAAAAAGGGCCCCCAGGCTCACGCTGGCCTTCCCACTCAGAATTCATGGACCTTGTTTAAAGTTGCCCCAGTCATCTGGTGTAGGCAGTCCAGGGACTGGCCACCTTTGGGAGCACTGACTGGGTGGCCTCTGAATTTTTTCTTCAGCCTTTTCAGACTGTGATTGTAAGAGGGCACTCACTGGAACTCTGGCAAGAACTGGCTCCCAATTTCTGGCTGCCTTTCTAGCTGGAAGCACCCGCTTTCAGTCCTGGCTGGACTTCTGGGGATCAGGGAGCCTTTTACTATTGTGTGAAGGGGTAACCAGATAGTCAAGCAGGGTGTCACAATCTGTGAGTTGAATTACTAAATTAAGATTTCAAAATGTAAGCTGCAGTGTGGTATAGAAGAGTTTACAGCATAGGAGTCTAAGACAAATGAGAAGAATGTGTTTTATGTGGAATCATGTTAGGTAAGGAAAAGGTAAGGTAACACTTTGGCCAGACTGTCACCACTTTTGTTAATGACAGCTCTGTGGTGAAAGATTTTACAATGCTATTTCCCCTAGGAGACTGTACCTCTCCTGGGCTGGGGGAGGTGGGGGAGGAATGATTACATCAGCCCCCTTTCAGGGACATGGACTTCCTTGTTGGACCTTACCCGAATGATTTGTGTAATGCAGCCTCACCATGTGCCTCTGCATTTGTCTCTCTTGGGATTCCGCTTGTAAAAGAACCACACAGTCAGCTCTTGCTGTCTGTTGTGCTTGTAAACAGCCTCGTTTTACCATATAGATACTTTGTTATTTCTATTGTATTAAAAGACTTTAGGCCACTTAAAGAAAATCACTTGAGTTACTGCATCCTAGCCTGGGAGTGGTAGTTTGTATAGTTGGGTCATTGACTTTTTTTTGTTTTTAACAAGATCAAGTTCACCCATTTTAAAATGTCAAATTCAGTGTTTTTTAGTGTATTCACAAAGTTTTGCAAGAACCACCACAATCTAAGGTTTAGAACATTTTCATCACTGTTAACATTTTTAAAAATTGAGGTGAAATTCACATAACATAAAATTAACCATTAGTGATATTAAGTGTTGGGCAACACTTTCTAGTTTCAAAACTTTTTCGTCACCCCATAAAAACATCTTGTACCTATTAAGTAATCACTCCTTATTTCCTCCTCTCACCCAAATGCCTATCAGGGGATGAATGGATAAACCACTTGTGATAAATTGTGTGTTCAGTTTCAGACCACTTTTATCTCAATATATGAATCAGATGAAGTTTTTGGTTTCTGAGTGCATAGAAAGTTGTGTTTCTACTATACTGTAATCTGTTAAGTGTGTAATAGCACCATTTCTAGAAAAACAATGTTCATACCTTTACATTAAGTTAAAAAATAATTTATTGTCTAAGAATGCTAACCGTCATCTGAGCTGCCAACTGATCAGGGTGATGGTTGCTAAAGCCTAAAGTGGCAATGGCAGTTTCTTAAAATAAGACAAATTTGACATATTGATTGGCTCTTCCTTTCACAAACAGTTTCTCTGTAGCAGGTGATCCTGCTGATAGCATTGATAGAACTTCTTTCAAAATTGGAATCAATCCCCTCAAAATCTGCCACTGCTTTATCAGCTAAGTTGATGTGCTATTCTAATTCCTTTGTTGTCATTTCAAGAATCTTCACAGCCTCTTCACCAGGAGTAGATCCCATCTCAAGAAATCACTTTCTAGGCTCATCTATAAGAAGTAACTCTTCATCTGTGAAAGTTTTATCATGAGATTGCAGCAACTCAGCCACATCTTCAGGCTCAGCTTCTGATTCCGGTTCTCTTGCTGTTTCTACTACATAAGCAGTTACCTCCTCTGCTGAAGGCTTGAACCTTCAACTTGTAAAAAAATATGCAATGTCTGTGAAGCACAGTAAAATGAGCTTTGCCTCATTTTAGTAAATGAAGTATGCCTCAATACTATTCCACTGTAAGTTCCACTTACAGTGGAATAGTATTGAGCTGTGAAAAAGAATGAAATACTGATCCATATTGCAGTCTGGACGAACCTCAAACCATATGCTGAGTGAAAGGAGCTATTCATGGAGGTCACATATTGTATGCTTCCATGTATATGAAACATCCAGAATAATGTCATGATCAAGTTGTGCCAAGTTTTTCCAATCCCGGCTCTGAGGGCTCTAGGTCTGGGCATCCTCTTCCTGTCCACTTGTCCTTGGCAGGTGGTGTTGTTAATGGTGACTGCAGCCTTAGAGCCAGACCTGGCCCTCTGTCGTGCTCCTCTAGTTCTGGCAGTGGGCTGTGGGCCCACTTGTCTTTCTCTGACTACTTTTCTCTTTGGAAGGTAGAGATATAAATAGTTCCACCTAGCTGGCTACCCACATGAAGCATGTTGCATGGCATATTCTTACTGTCACTGTTTTTATCATTCCTTTTTCAGACCTCTCAGCAGGTTGCATCTCAGCAGGTTGTCAAGTTCACAGCTATTCTATGCCATACGTGCATTTTCATGCACTGTGTTCTTGCACCCTTGACTGGCATCAGTCAGTCACATTAGAAGACTGTGTGGCCCTGGAGATTGGAGATAGGACTGGGAGGTAGAGATTGGCCTGAATGTTCCCTTCCTAGCTGCCGGTTCCCTTCCTAGCTGCTGGTCCCCTTCCAGGAGCCTGGACACCCTTGGCCTCTCCCAGCGGGGTCTGTGGGATGGACCACCTCCTTCTCCATGTAGCAAAAGAAGGAAAGGCCGGTGACCTGGCATTTTGCCTGGGTAGAAGATAGGCTCTGAGCCCTGTATGAGTGAAGAGAAGGAAGTTAGGAAGAAAATTCATTTTTGGAGGATTAGTAGGAAGATAGACACAGAATAGTGTTCTCATTACCAAAGGGGGAAATGTCAAAGGCAAAAGGAAGTGCGCAGTGCTGTTCCCTATGCTGTCCTGCTCTGGAAGAGAAAGAAGAAGAAACCAGGCTGCATCTTCCACTCTGCTTGGAAAGGGCCTTAGCTCAGCATCCTGGTTCATCCTTTATAAGTTCTGCTGTCCACATTGCTGCAGGACACAGTATAATAAGGATCTGCTCTCCTTCCATTTCCAATAACTTGTTCCTGACATCCTTCAGAGCCCTTACCAGCGGCGCCTTCAGTGTCCGACTGTTCCCAATGATTTAGGCATCCTCTGAGATGATGTATGTTTCCTCTACCATGCTCCTTACTGCCTTCTGAGCCCTGGCTAGTAGAGTGTTTAACATCTGTTTTTCTACTAAGGCTAAGGAAATCTGGACAAAATTTTCTATCCTGCTTCTCAGTATTTTTCTGTCCTCTGCCTGCTATTCGATTCCAAAGCTACTTCTACATGTTTAGGTATTTGTTGCAGCAGCACCCCATGTCTAGGCAACAAAACTAGTTTTCTATGACTGCCATGACAAAGGACCCCATACGTCACGGCTTAAACAACTTGCAGTTCTGACCGTCAACAGTCCCGGACAGTTCTCCTTGTGCTGAAGTCAAGGTATAGGCAGGACCCTGTTCCTTTCTGGAGGCACTAGGGGAGAATCTTATTCCTATCTCCTCTTTTTCTTTCCCTTTGTCTTTCATTTCTACCCAGTAGAAACAGATGCTTTATGTTCTGCCACTTTCATTTATTAAAATCATGCATGTTTAAATTGGGTGGGACTTTGAGGTTACAAAACCCTGTTTCATAGTGGAGAGCCCATGGGCTTTGTGTGAAGAAACCTGCCTGAAGTGGCATAGGTAGCTGTTGGGGAAGTTAGGGCTGGCCTTTGGGCCCCCACATTTCTGTACTGTACCTGGAATCAGGTTTATACAGCGGAGGACTAGCCTGTCAAAAGTCAAACAAAACACTGCCCTTCAATGAAGTGTTTAAGTGTGATTCTTGATATTTTTTCTTTAAGTCAACTTTTTTTTTTTTTTTTTGGATAGAGAAAGATTATCCACCTTAGGAGCTCATGATTTTATTTGCTTAAAGTTAATCTTGATGTAAGTATGTAATAAATTTGAATGCACTTAAAGCAAATAATGATCCTATGAAGTAGCAAGAGGCTAAATGTGCTCACTTTTTATCAGATGAATAATGATGTAAGTGAGGATCGTTTGAGAGGTATTTTAGTTACCATTGGTCATCTGTCCAAAAACATGACACAAGATTCCCAAGGTAGCTTTTAGATCTTCCCAAGGCTTTAGTAGTGATGACTTGGAATTGTGATTGTGTAGATTCTTTGAGAGTAACTGTCAGTATCTGTCAGACCTGTACAGGTAGAGAGCTGAGATTCTGAGTTCAAGAACTTTTGAGTTCTTGAAGTTGTGGTGTGATTGACAAAATTGTTGGAGAAATGGACTCTCAGCAAGTTGTTTTGTGTTCTCTTTGCTTCATGAATTTGTGTCTGTCTCTTTTATCCACCAAAGCTGGGAACCTTAGGGACCCACAGTACTGAATGTTGCTGCTTTAAATCCATGTACTAGGCAATAGTGGCTTTTGGGAAACACGTCTTCTCTTGTAGATAAGTGTGTTTGCTTTACTTCATTGCACCTCTTTTCTTCCATTTTTGTGTTTATCAATTCTTTGATTTGCCTGCTTTGAGACTCTGCTAGAGGATTGAAGGTACAGCTTATCAGACTATCTGGCAAATAACTGATAAGAGTTTCCCACACAGCTGGAAGATTAAAAAAAAAAAAAGAACAGAGGCTTGTTTGCCAATCATATCAAACAATCTTTAAGTGTCATCAAAAGCCACAGAGGTCAGTGGTTTCACAATGAGACCAGGCTAGAGGCCTGCTCCTACTTGACAGGCTTTGAGACCAGCTGAGCTTGTCCCAGCTCAGCCTCTACTGATCACCTTTGCATATTCCATCTCTGGCAGCTCCTTTAGTGGTCGTGTATTCCGAGTGACCTTCTTGATGCTGGCTGTGTCCCTCACCGTTCCCCTGCTTGGAGCCATGCTGCTGCTGGAGTCTCCCATAGACCCACAGCCTCTCAGGTGAGCTGTCCTGGCCATTCTTGGGAGGGCTTGCTTGGCAAGGGTCGGGTGGGATAGTGTGTAGAGTAACAAACCAATTTGTTCTGAAAGGTAAGTTACTAGGAAAGAGAAAGTGATTTGTGATTTCTTTAGTGCCCGAGTTTTGTGAGGAATCAGATGTTACACAGTATATGAATGGTATTGTTCATGATACAATTTCAAAAACAAAAATGAAAAACCACATATAAAACCCAGAAAAATCCCAAATAAGAGAAGCTTATGTGTTAATTAACACGAATTCATTTGAAGTGGCAAAAGCACATGCAAAGGTTAAGTAAAATTAAATTTTATAAGTACCAATTTTTCAAAAGACTTGTAATTAGTATTCTATTTTTCCAAAGTTACCTCTCATTGGTGGGCATCTATGAATAATGCAGTCCCTTATAACTTGAAAAAAATAGTATATACCTAGGAACCCTATGAAATATATTCACATTTGTAGTTATAGTAACACAGAGCCAGGCTCTTAATGGTGTGATGATTTATGACATTGGTTTGAGCTTATGCCAAAAGGGTTGTGCAATCTGGTTTGATAAGTAAATTCCCCTTTCCTTTTGAAACTTTCCAGAGAGGTGAAACTTTTGGAAGTTTATTTTAAGTGAGTTTAAAAACTTCAGGCAAGAACTGTGTCCCATTATAGAGTGAGTATAACATGGAATAATGTGTGTTTTGTAAATAAAAATTAAGGCTTTATATTGGACTCAATTCTCTGAGAATGTATTCAGCATCTAGAATGCTTAAGGTAGGTAGCTGAATACAAAGATACAAAGAGGACTCAGTTCTGACCTTTGACATTTGTATACTAGAGTCAACTTTTTGTTGTTGGATTTAGAATTAGTAAAGGTATAGGTGCTGTTAAAACATAATTAGCTTGCATAAGATTGAGATTTGGTGAAGGCCTGGGCATTGTAGACACATGACAGTGTTGGCTTCTAATTCCTGGTGTGTTGGTGGACCCCTCCATGCATATTCTGGCTGAGCTAGACCCAAAGGCATACTGGGTAGCCTACCTTGGGTGGGGAGGACCTCCCAGGACACATTGCAGGGGTAGGAGTTCTCTCTTACTAACTCCTGTCAACATGTAGAAGGATGTAGCTCAACCCACCCCAAATAGAAACTGACTTGGGGTTTTCTGGGTAATCTAATTGGCTAAGGTGGGAGTGTGAATGTCCACAGCTGGGGATCAAAACCTGGGCTGGAGAGCTAGCCTTGGAGAAGAGCAGAAGAGTGGAAAGAGCAGGGGAACATGGAGCTTCAGTGACTGGAGACCTTTGATCTCAGTTAAGGTGAATTTATATGTGGAAAGAGTGAAGAAATTCAAAGGAAAGACAGGTGTGTGCTCCTGACCAGAAACTGAAAGAAAAAGTAGCCCACTAAGGATCTGAAGTTGTACAAAGTGAGTTCTGTCTGTAGAGTAAATGAGCCTCATGAGGAGGGTTGGGAGGAGAAGCCCAGTGAAACCAGGGTGGCCGACGGGGATCTCTCCCATGCTCAGACTTAGGAAGTGACTTGCTCAAAAATTGGAAGGGGTGACCCCAAAATGCAGAACAAAAGCAGAAGACTGGAGGAGGTAGAAGAACAGAAGTGAGCCGAGGTTTGGAGGAAAATGCTAATGACAACAGCAAAAAGGGCTTCTTTCAAACTCTGTTCAGAGCAAAAAGAGCAAGGAAGGGAAACGCACTGCCTGGAGAGAGTGGGTGGTTGCAGTATTGCCACTGATGGGAAAACAGAGCTCCCAGCCTCTGCTGCACCTCTCTTCTCTCCACCAGCTGGTGCAGTGGGGAACAGGAGCAGGCCAACTGGCTGGGTGGGAGGACTGCTGACAGAAGTGCCTCAGAGAGTCTACCTCTGGTGTACATGTCCACAAGGGAGAGCTGAGACCACACTTAGCAGTCGCCAGGAAATCACAGAGAAAAATAAAGATGGGCGCAGACCCCTCCAGAATGGATTATTATGCAGTTGGTTTCAGTTCTAGGGAGCAGTCACCTGGAAGGTTGCAGGGCCTTGTCAAAAACCTGCCATGCAAGGTTTTCTTTATTTATTGTTTGGCAGATGTGTGGACTGTGGTAGATAGGACATACATGACATCCTGATTTCTGGAGGATGTTGGTCAGTTCTTTCAGGATACATTTGACACGTGGAGTTGATGGGACTTAATATGAGTTAGCAGGACTTGGGAGTTAACAGGGAGTTGACAAGAGTTTATGAGTTCACGGGCTTTAACAAGAGTCCATGTGGCCTGGCTGGCCTTCCTGAGGCCATTCTTCCTTGATGCTACTGCTGCTTAGGCTGAGGAGTCAAGGCCCTTTCTTGCCTGTCCTTTGCATTTTCTCATATAAGTTTTCTTTTTGCCTCCCTACTGAGATAATACTCAGGCTGCTTGTTGGCAGGGATGGTGCATGATGTACTGATTAGGTTGATGCTACAAATATTTCTCAAGGACTTCCTTTGTGTGGGAAATTAGGCAAGGACTGGGCAGAAGGGGGGAACTGAGTATCAGGTGTGCTGTCCTTTATCCCTGGGCTGTACATAATTATCCGTGTTGTTCAGTCTTCACATGCACCTTGGGAGGGCTGACCTTCCCAAGGTTAGAATTCGAACCCAGCCCTGTCCATCTCCATAACCTAGGCTTTTCTCACCAAAGTATGCAGGTTGCAGCCCTGCTATTTCCCTTTGGAACTAAAACTCTTAGTTTTATTAGGTAGGTACCTATCTAATAACTTCATTAACTTAATAACTTCATTAATAACTTTATTAACTCCCAGTTAAATCATGATTGTTTTTCTTTTAAAGGAAAGCCATAATTGGGAGGCATAGTAGAGTGAAAGGGTGGGGTGGGGGAGTTTAATTCAGAGGAAATTGTGCTGTGTCCTGAATACATGCCTGACTCAGAGGAGGCAGTAGGAAGTGAGGTGTTCTGCTGGGAAGGGAGGGGTTGAGCAAGACAGGGAAGCTTCTTTATCATGTGACTGTCTCAGCCACCCCTTCTCTCTTGGTTCTCCCACTCTAGTGGGCTGGCTAGGAAACGCTTGAGGACAAGGTAGGGAGGGAATTAGGAGATATTCTCCCTCTCTGCTCCTTCCTTCCTTTCTTTCTCCCTCCCACAGTATTCGTTGGAAGCCTCCTGTATGGAAGGTGCTTGAGATACAGCAGTGAAAAACGAAAATCCCTGATCTCATAGGCCATGTGTTCTAGTGGGGATAGACAGACAGTAGTTGTAACAGAGAAGTGAGAAGCTGCTAAGTGCTATAGAAAAAATAGGGTGGGGTAAGGGGTAGGGCTTTTGGGGGAGGTCTGGAGTATTATACTGGGTGGTCAGAGCAGGCCTCCCTGAGAAGGTGAGGGCAGAGCACAGAGGAGCTGGTGCCAAGGATTTAATGTGGGAAGTGCCTGTTAGATCATGAACGAGCTGGGATGGCCCTGTGGACAAGGGGGAGAGGACCTGAGAGAAGTGACTGGCCAGACTGCAGGGGGAAAGGCGCCCCTGCAAGGCTGTAGGTTCTGGCTGAGATTCGGCTGTTGCAGGGCTGTGAGAGCTGAATGCTGTGATCTGAATGTATCTCACAAGGTGCACAGTGCTGGGTTGAGGATATACACTGTAGGGAATAAGGGAGGAGGTGGGGGCCAGAAGACGGTGGCCTGGACCAGGGTGGTAGCAGAGGACATGGGGAGAAGGCCTTCAACCATGTCTGTCTTCTGAGGGTGCCACCAGCAGGATTTGAAGGCTGGGAAGGACCAGCAGAGAGGGTGGATCACTGGAGCTGAGTCTGTTGTCAGGGGAAGGGTCCAGGGCCCCATGGAAGCTGGCTTCAGAGAGAAACCAGGCTGGGCCCTGAGAGGGACAGGTGGGAGGCAGAGAGCACCTGTGCTGGATGTTGGGTTGGTGATGCCAGCCCCAGGACAAACTCCTCTCGTTTCTTCTGTTTTCTCTGTGAAGTAGGAAGCAAGGCTATCAGCTATGGGATGTCAGCACTACTCCCCTCTGTCTCAGTTGGATTTTAATGACTGGGCAGACACTGGGAAAATAAATGCCAGGGTGTGGGAATCAGAGGGTGGGAGGAGGTCTCACCTGTTCCAGGGCATTGGACTGTGACTGGAGCTCAGGTAAGTGGAGGCCCCAGATGCTTTCAGCTAATTACCAAAGTTCTTGCATTAGCCATGGTCATATTTTAATTTTTTTTATACTATGATCTTTTCTGATATCCTAGAATGGTGTTTTCTTTAACCTTTGTGTTTCTGGCAACTAATGATGTTATTGCAACATGCCCTCTTTACCAAAGAGTGGGGAGTTATGCATGAAGGTCCTCAGTAAACACTTTCTTTATAATTTTCTTATAGGCAATTCCTATAATTGCATTATTTTACAGCTTCAAAGAACCCCCTCTCTTGCTTGGTGTTCTGCAACCAAATACGAAGTTACAACAGGCGGAAAGGCTGTTTGAAAATCAACTGATTGGGCCAGAGTCCATAGCAAATATTGGGGGTGAGTAAAGCCCTGGAACTTCAAGGCTCCCTGAGGGGGGATTCTGCCAGAGCAGCCTCGATGCACCCTGCTCCCTGGTGGGGGGCCCTGGCTGTCCTCCTCAGCTGCAGATGGGACCCCTCAGTTCTCTGAGTTACAGGCCGTTTCAGTGCTGGGTAGTTTCGAGTTTATGTCTCTGGAACACTTTATTCTGCTTAAAGTGTTGGGCCCATTAAATTGAAAGGAAAGGAAAAATATGCTGATGTTTAGTTCATTTATCAAAGGTAGGTATTACTTGATAGGACATTGTTTCTTCATTCTTTTTGTCTTTGCAAAGACTCCATTTTTGAAAAGAATACAAATGTGGGGCACCTGGGTGGCTCAGTCGGTTGGGGGTTGGATGTCTGGCTTCGGCTCAGGTTATGATCCCAGGGCCCTGAGATCGAGCCCCGCGTGGGGCTCCCTGCACCACCGAGTCTGCTTCTCCCTTTCTCTCTCCCTCTGCCTGCTGCTCCTCTTACTCGTGCTCACTCATTCTCTCTCAAATAAATGATCTTAAAAGAAAAAAAAAAGAACACAAATGATTTCCATTGCTGTGTTGTTTTGTTTTGTTTTATTCGAAGCTGACTTTGGTGGGTATGTTTAAGGGTAACTTAACTATCTGCTTCAGACTTGCCCAAACCTAAGAGCTAGACATGGGTCTGGTTCTAATTCTTGAGTCTCTAGCAACTAGGCATGGTCTGCCCTTTAGAATGAAGATTAAGCTCGGGAATCAAAAGACACAGTTATAAAAAAAAAAAAAAAAAGACACAGTTACTGAGTGGTTGAAGAACTAAAAATGGTGGGAGGATTTCTGAGCAGCTTGCTGGGTCAGGCCGCCTCATTCGGCAGCATGGTGTGCTTCCTTGCAGTGGTGGTAGACTCCTGCCTCTGTGTGTGTGGTTTCGCCTTGGGCAGGGCACCGCAGTCTCCCAATGTGATGGCTCCCTTCTCTTTCCCCTGCTGTTGGATGTGGGACCCAGACTGGTGCCTTTCTGCAACTAGTGGTTGGTTTGGCTGGCAGTCAAAATTGTAAGAGGGATAGGCCTTTCATGATAGAACCTCATGTCTCTCTTCAAAAGACATTGATGTTTATTAATGTAACAAATTTTGTTTTTTGGTGAAAAACCAAAATCGATAGGTAGTTAAACAAGAACTCCAAGGAGTTACAGTGATCTTTTTTTGTTATCTTTCAAAGAGAATGTTTCGCTTGTCCCCTCCCTTTCCTCTTGGGCTGACATCTCATTGCTCTGTGGCACCAAGGCTTGCCTTTTTCCTTAAAGTAGTTGGTGGTTCTCTCTATGACATTTCTGGTTAGGCACAGTGGGGGTCTGTTACC
Source organism: Ailurus styani (assembly GCA_002007465.1). NCBI lineage: Eukaryota > Metazoa > Chordata > Mammalia > Carnivora > Ailuridae > Ailurus > Ailurus styani. Next base: position 88,430 of record LNAC01001379.1, on the reverse strand, counting down.
CCCCTGCAGGTGTGAACCATTGGGAGGCTCTCAGGGAGTCGCTCCTTCGCAGCTGCATTTGGGAGTTGTCCTGGGGCATGTAGCTGACAGCGGAGGGAGGCACTGACCTCCGGAGGATGTGGGGGAGAGTAATCACCAATTAACATGCTTTTATTTTTTTAAATAAATTTTATTTCTTAGATCATTTTATTTGATTTATTTTATTTTTTATTTATTATGTTCAATTACTCAACATATAGTACATCATTAGTTTTTGATGTAGTGTCCAGTGATTCTTAGAGCATTTTAGATTCAGAGCAAAACTGAGGGGAAGGTACAGAGAGTTATCATATACCCTTCCTCCAACCAGCACATATACACAACCTCTTCTGTTATCAACACCTGGCACCAGAGTGAAACATGTGTTACAATAGATGAACCTATTCTGACATATCATTAGGACCTGGAGGCCATGGTTTACCATAGGACTCACTCTTGGTATTGTATATTCTATAGGTTTAGACAGACGTACAAATGATGTATATCCACCATTATCATATCATACAGAGTAGTTTCACTGAGTTTCTACAGAGTAGAGTAGTTTCACTGCCGTAAAAATCTCCCCAAATCCTCTGAGCTCCACCTGTTTATCCCTACCACCCTGCAACCCCTAGAAACACTGATCTTTCTACTATCTTCATAGTTTTGCCTTTTCCAGAATGTCATATAATTGGAATCATGTGGCCTACTCAGATTGGCTTCCTTCACTTAGTAATATACACTTAAGTTTCCTCTGTGTCTTTTTATGGCTTCATAGCTCATTCCTTTTTTTTTTAAATTAACATATAATGTATTATTTGTTTCAGGGGTACAGGTCCGTGATTCACCAGTCTTACACAATTCACAGTGCTCACCATAGCACATACCCTCCCCACTGTCCATCACGCAGCCACCCCATCCCTCCCAACCACCTCCACTCCAGCAACCCTCAATTTGTTTTCTGAGATTAAGAGTCTCTTATGGTTTGTCTTCTTCTCTGGTTTCATCTTGTGTCATTTTTCCATCCCTTCCCCTATGATCCTCTGTCTTGTTTCTCAAATTCCTCATATCAGTGAGATCACATGATAATTGTCTTTCTCTGATTGACTTATTTTGCTTAGCATAATACCCACTAGTTCCATCTGTGTCGTTGCAAATGGCAAGATTTTGTGGGTTTTTTGGTGGCTGCTTAATATTCCATTGTATATATACACCACATCTTCTTTATCCATTCATCTGTTGATGGACATCTGGGCTCTTTCTGTAGTTTGGCTATTGTGGACATTGCTGCTATAAACATTAGGGTGCATGTGCCCCTGAGGATCACTACATTTGTATCTTTAGGGTAAATACCCAGTAGTGCGATTGCTGGGTCATAGGGTAGCTCTGTTTTCAACTTTTTGAGGAACTGCCATACTGTTTTCCAGAGTGGCTGCACCAGCTTGCATTCCCACCAACAGTGTAGAAGGGTTCCCCTTTCTCCACATCCTCGCCAATATCTGTCATTTTCTGACTTATTAATTTTAGCCATTCTGACTTGTGTGAGGTGGTTTCTCACTGTGGTTTTGATTTGTATTTCCCTGATGCCAAGTGATGTTGAGCACTTTTTCGTGTGTCTATTGGCCATTTGGATGTCTTCTTTGCAGAAATGTCTGTTCATGTCTTTCTGCCTATTTCTTGATTAGATTATTTGTTCTTTGGGTGTTGAGTTTGATAAGTTCTTTCTAGATTTTGGATACTAGCCCTCTGTCGGGTATGTCATTTGTAAATATCTTCTCCCATTCTGTCAGTTGTCTTTTCATTTTTTTGACTATTTCCTTTGTTGCGCAAAAGCTTTTTATCTTGGTGAAGTCCCAGTAGTTCATTTTTGCCCTTGCTTCCCTTGCCTTTGGTGATGTTCCTAGGAAGAAGTTGCTGCGGCTGAGATTGAAGAAGTTGCTGCCTGTGTTCTCCTCAAGGATTCTGATGGATTCCTGTCTCACATTGAGGTCTTTCATCCATTTTGAGTCTATTTTGATATGTGGTGTAAGGAAATGGTCCAGTTTCATTTTTCTGCATGTGGCCGTCTAATTTTCCCAACACCGTTTGTTGAAGAGACTGTCTTTTTTCCATTGGACATTCTTTTCTGCTTTATCGAAGATTAGTTGACCATAGAGTGCCGGGTCCATTTCTGAGCTCTCTATTCTGTTCCATTGATCTATGTGTTTGTTTTTGTGCCAGTACCATACTGTTTTGATGATTGATGATTACAGCTTTGTAATAGAGCTTGAAGTCTGGAATTGTGATGTCACCAACTTTGGTTTTTCTTTTTCAACATTCCTTTGGTTATTCGAGGTCTTTTCTGGTTCCATATAAATTTTAGGATTATTTGTTCCATTTCTTTGAAAAAAGTTGATGGTATTTTGATGCGGATTGCATTAAATGTGTACATTGCTGTAGGTAGCATAGACATTTTCACAATATTTGTTCTTCCAATCCATGTAGCTCATTCCTTTTTATTGATGGGTAATACTCCATGTGCGAATGTACCAGTTTATCCATTTACCTACTGAAGGACATTTTGGTTACTTCCAAATTTTGGCAATTATAAATAAGGCTGCTATTGCTATAAACATCCACATGCAGGTTTTTGTGTGGACTTATGTTCTCTACTCATTTGGGTAAATACCAAGGAACACAATTGCTGGATTGTAAGAATATATTTAATTTTGTAAGAAACCATCAGACTGTCTTCCTAAATGGCTGCACCATTTTGCATTCTGACCGGTAGTGAATGAGCATTCCTATTGCTTTACATCTTCGTCAGCATTTGGTGTTGTCTGTGTTTTAGATTTTTGGCCATTCTAAGAGGTGTGTGGTGGTATTTCATTGTTTCAATTTTCAATTCCCTAATGGACATATGATGTTGAGCATCTTTTCATATGCTTGTTTTCTATTTGCATATCTTCTGTGGTGAGGTATCTAAGGCTTTTGGCCATTTAAAAAATTGGGTTCATTTACTTGTTGATTTTAAGCGTTCTCTGTATATTTTGGATAACACTCTTTTATCAGATATATATTTTGCAGGTATTTTCTCCCAGTCTGTGGCTTGTTTTCTAAACCCTTGCAGTGTCTTTTACAAAGCAGAAGTTTGTTTTAATGAAGTCCAACTTAACAGTTATTTCTTTTTTTTTTTTTTTAATTTTATTTTTATTATTTGCCCAAGGGGTACATGTCTGTGAATCATCAGGCTTACATCTTTCACAGCATTCACCAAAGCACAAACCCTCCCCAATGTCCATAACCCATCCACCCTATCCCTACCCTCCCACCCCCCAGTAACCCTCAGTTTGTTTTATGAGATTAGAAGTCTCTAGTTGGTCCGAGGGTTGTGGGTTATTGTTAAGCTGTTTAACAGTTATTTCTTCATCTATTATGCCTTTACTATATCTAAAAAGTCATCACCACCTCTAGGTGGTCACCTAAATTTTCTCCTATTTTCTCCTCCAGGAGTTTTATACTTTCGTGCTTTACATTCAGGTCTAGCATCCATTTTGAATTAACTGTCATGAAAGGTGTTAATGTCTGTATCTAGATTCATGTTTTACAGGTGGATGTCCAGTTGTTTCAGCACCATTTGGGGAAAAAACAGTCTTTGCTCCATTATATTGTCATATATTATGTAAGATTGTATTGTGAAACATTAGTTGACTAATTTATGTGGGTCTGTTTCTTGACTCTATTCTGTTACATGGAACTATTTGTCTAATTATTTTGACTTTACCACAACGTCTTGGTTATCGTAACATTTCAGTAAGTCTGGAAGTCAAGTAGTGTCATACCTCTGGTTTTGTTCTTCTTCAGTGTTGGCCATTCTGGATCTTTTGCTTCTCCATATGAACATTAGAATCAGTTTTAGGATACATACAAAATAACTTGCTGGGATTTTGATTGGGATTGCTTTGAATCTATAAATGAAGTTGGGAACAACTGAGCTTTTCACAATATTAAAACTTCCTATCCATGAATCTGAAATATCTTTCCATTTATTTAGTTTTTTTATTTCTTTCATCAGAGTTTTATAGTTTTCCTCAAATAGATCTTGTACATATTTTGCTGTATTTAGACCTAAATACTTTATTCTTTTGGATAATAATGTAAATGCTATTCTGTTTTTAATTTTAAATTTAATTTGTTAATTGCTGATATATAGGGAAGCAGTTGATTTTTGCATAGTATCCTTGTATCCCGAAACCTTGCCATAATCACTTATTAGTTCTAGGAGTTTTTTTTGTTGTTGATTCTTTGGGATTTTCTACATAGACAATCATATTATCTATGAACAAAGACAGATTTATTTCTTCCTTCTCAATCAGTATGCCTTTTATTTTCTTCTCTTATTGCATTAGCCAGGGATTCTAGTGCAGTACTGTGAAGGTGTGGTGGTGGGGGGGGGCATTCTTGCTTTTATTCTTCATCTTAGTTGGAAAGCTTCCAAGTTTGTCACCAGTAATTAATGATGTTAGCTGTAAGTATATTGTAGATGTTCTTTCCAAGTTGAGGAAATACCTTTCTATTCCTAATATGCTGAAAGTTTTTCTTCCTTTCTTCTTTCTTTTACAGGTTGTGAAACATTATATATTTAATTCCCTACTTTTTTCTCCATCCTTCCACCACCTAATTTTAACCTACACTACGTTAGTTTAGTTTAGGGTGAGTTAGATTCCTAGATATTTTTTTTCTTCTTCTTTTTTAAATTATGTTATGTTAGTCACCATACAGTACATCATTAGTTTTTGATGTAGTGTTCCAGGATTCATTGTTTGTGTTTAATACCCAATACTCCATGCAATACATGCCCTCCTTAATACCCACCACCAGGCTTACCCCTCCTCCCCACCCCTCTCCTCTAAAATCCTCAGTTTGTTTCTTGGAGTCTATAGTTCTCTCATGGTTCTTCTCCCCCCTCCAATTTCCCTCCCTTCATTTTCCCTTCCTTCTCCTAATGTCCTCCATGCTATTCCTTATGTTCCACAAATAAGTGAAACCATGTGATAATTGACTTTCTCTGCTTGACTTATTTCACTTAGCATAATCTCCTCCAGTCCCATTCATGTTGATGCAAAAATTGGGTATTCATCCTTTCTGATGACTGAGTAATATTCTATTGTAAAGTTTATCATGAATGGGTGTTGGAGTTTGTCATTCTTTTCTGCATCTGTAGATATGATCATGTGATTTTTCTCTAACCTGTTGATATTATGGATTACTTAAGTGATTTTCTTTTTTTTTTTAAAGATTTTATTCATTTATTGGAGAGAGAGGGCATGAGCAGGGGGATGGGGCAGGGAAGAGCAGAGGGAGATGGAAAAGCAGGCAGGAGGGAGGAGTAGGGAGCCCTGATGTGGGGCTTGATCCCAGGACCCTGAGATCATGAACTGAGCTGAAGGCAGATGCTTAACCAACTGAGCCACCCAGGTGCCCTGGATTTTTGCATTTGTGTTCTTAAGAGATCTTGATCTATAGTTTTTTGTAATGACTGTCTGGTTTGAGCATTAGACTAATCCTGGCTTCATAAAATAAGTTAGGGAGTATTCCCTCTTCTTTTATTTTCTGGAAGAGATTATAGGGAATTGATGTCATTTCTTCCTTAATTGTTTGGTATAATTCATCAGTGAACCCATTGGTGAAAGCCTTGTGGTTTTTCTGTTTTGGGAGGTTATTAGTTTATTGATTCATTTCTTCAATAGATACAGGATACAGGCCTATTCAAATAGTCTGTTCTTGTGTGAGTTTTGGCTGATTATGTTTTTCAAAATGTTGGTTTATTTCATTTAGGTTACCAAATTTTTGAACATAGAGCTGTTTATGATATTCCTTTATTATCCTTTTATGTCCATGGGGCCTGTAGGGATATTCTTCTTTCATTTCTTATATTGGTAATTTGTATCTCCTCTCTTTTTAACTTAGCCTGGCTGATGGATTATCATTTATTGACCTTTTCAAAGGACCATCTTTTGGTTTTATTGATTTTTCTCTTTTGATTTCCTGTTTTCAATTTCATTGATATCTGCTTTAATTTTTATTATTACTTTCTTCTGCTTACCTTGGGTTTTCTTTGCTCTTCTTTTCCTAGTTTCCTAAGATGGATGCTTAGATGATTGATTTTAGATCTTTCTTCTTTCCTAATATATGCATTCAATGCTATAAATTTCTCCTTAAGCACTACTTTCACTGCATCCCACAGATTTTGATAAGTTGTATTTTCATTTTCATTTAGTTCAAACTGTTCTTCAGTTTCTCTTAAGATTTCTTCAACCTGTGAGTTAAATAACTTCTAAATAGAAGTGTGTTAATCTTCAAGTATTTCAGGATTTTTCCAGCCATCTTTCTGTATTGATTTGTATTTTAATCCATTATGGTCTGAGAGCAGCAGTGTATGATTTCTATTCTTTTAAATTTGTTAAGGTGTGTTCTATGGCCAGATTGTGGTTTGTCTTGCTGAATGTTCCATATGAGCTTGAGAAAAATGTGTATTTTGCTGTATTTGGTTGAGCAGTTGATGTCAATTGTATCCAGTTGATCAGTGATGCTGTTGTGTTCAACTATGTGCTTATTGATTTTCTGTCTTTAGAGCTTGTCCATTTCAAATAGAGAGATGCTAAATTTTTCAACTCTTATATTTATCTATTTCTCCTTCCATTTCTATCAGCATTGCTTCATGGCATTTGATGATTTGTTATTAAGCACATACACATGAAAGTTTATTATATCTTCTTGGAAGATTGACCACTTATTATATGTAATATTTTTCTTTATCCCTGATTATGTTCTTTTCTCTGAAGTTGGCTGTGCTGAGATTAATGTAGCTACTCCCTTTCTTTTGATTAGTGTTAGCATGGTATATCTTCTTCTATCCCTTTATATTTAATCTATGTGTGTCTTTATATTTAAAGTGGGTTTCTTATGGACAACATGTAGTTGGGTCTTGTTTTTTTTTTTTTTTTTTACTCTGAGAGTCTCTGTTTTTTAATGGTATATTTAGACCATTGATGTTTAAAGTGATAATTGATATAGTTAGATTAATCTTTACCGTAATTGTTACTGTTTTCTATTTATTCCTTTTGGTTTTTTGTTCCTATTTTTGTCTTCACTCTCTGCCTTTTATAGTTTTTTATTTTGTTTTGTTTTGTTTTTTAGTGTAGTTGACACAGTGTTACATTAATTTCAGGTGTACAACTTAATGATTTGATAAGCTTATTCATTATGCTCTATTCACCACAAGTATAGCTTTTATAGTTTTATTTATTTATTTATTTAAATTTTTTTTTTAAAAGATTTTATTTATTTATTTGACACAGAGAGAGATTACAAGTAGGCAGAGAGGCAGGCAGAGAGACAGGGAGAGAAGGAAGCAGGCTCCCTGCTGAGCAGAGAGCCCAATGCGGGCCTCGATCCCAGGACGCTGAGATCATGACCTGAGCTGAAAGCAGAGGCTTTAACCCACTGAGCCACCCAGGCGCCCGCTTTTATAGTTTTAATTGACCATTTTATATGATTCCATTTTGTCTTCTTGCTTAGCATATCACTTATACTTTTTCTAAAAAAATTGTTTTAGTAGTTGCCCTAGAGTTTGCCCATATACATTCAAGAACTACAGAATGTTTCACGAATTTGCCTGTCATCTTTGGGCAGTGGCCATGCTAATCTCTGTGTTGTTCCAGTTGTAGTACATGTACTGATGAAATGAGCACTTAATGTGCTTTAGTTTTATCCCAGGGGACTTCTTAGCAGTTTTCCCCTTTAGTTGGGTATAATCAATGTCAGCAGCAGATATCAACCTGAGGCAGACATGAACACATGTCCCTGAGTGCTGAACATTAGCCTGAAAGTCCATGCTTATTTATTTGACAGAGAGAGAGAGAGAGAGATTACAAGTAGGCAGAGAGGCAGGCAGAGAGAGAGGAGGAATCAGGCTCCCTGCTGAGCAGAGCCCAATGCAGGGCTCGATCCCAGACCCCGAGATCATGACCTGAGCTGAAGGCAGAGGCTTTAACCCACTGAGCCACCCAGGAGCCCCAAGTCCACGCTTTTTTGAGAGTGGAAAATCCTCACAGTTTTTCCACTGATTGTTATCTTCTATACCCTTTCTCTAATGTCAGGTTCAAGCCCATATGCTAGTGCTCCAGGCCTCCCTGGTTTTGTCACTGGATACTTTAAGGACTTTTTTAAGGACTCAGGCATCACTTCTCCTTCATCTTCAAAGCTGCCATTTCTTTCTAGAAATGCAAAATATAAACAGGCCACCTCTATTGTAGAAGGAGGTATGATCACAATTCTTAGGCTAATCTAGTAACTCTCTTATTTCTTTTTATTTTTTTAAACAGATGTGATGTTTACTGGTACGGCAGATGGCCGGATTGTGAAACTTGAAAATGGTGAAATAGAGACCATCGCTCAGCTTGGTTCAGGCCCGTGCAGTAAGTCAGTGACAGCACCCCCAATATGTGTCTGTGGTCATCGAGAAAGGTGCTGAATGGCTGGGTGGAGCTAAATTTCCCTAGAAGTCAGGTTCACCCTTGCAGAAGAAGAGCCCCTGACCACCTGGCTGATAGAGCCTGACCTCAGTGTTACCACCAGCTCTTCATTTGCCATGTGGTCTCTGGACCTCATGCTACCTGATTGTCACCATGCAGGTGCAGCTTGCCAGCTAGGCAGTGGCTCCTGCACCTGCCAGTTACCTTAGGGCCCCACATCTCCACCATTCCATAGTGGCGTTCCCCCTTGAGGTCACTTTGAAGAAGATTAATAGCCATGGTCAGAATGCTGCCATGGAGAAGCAATGGGCTCTGTTATTACTTGCACACTGAAATGTCGTTCCTGTGTTATCTTCTCAGGAATTTCAGCAGTGTCTTTCAGAGTGAAAACACCCTTACAACACTCAGGTTTGGGGAAATTAGAGTAGAAGAATCTCACTGTTTAAAACCTGGTAGTCCACAGGTTTCTTAATAGTTACTGTTTTTTAATAGCTAGAATGCTTTTGTAAAAATGATGCATTTTCATTGTACAAAGGTACAGAGGAGAAAGTAAAAGTCACCTCAGAGTCTTCACAGATATAACTGTTAACATTTTAGTGCATAGTTTTTCAGATCTCTTTATGTTCATGGCTACTCTGGTTTTGTGATGAAATCATACTCTACATTCGTTTTTTTAACCTGCCTTTTCCACTCTGTATTTTTACAGTAAGTGGCCCTATAGTAAATGTCCTGCAGTAAGGATTCCTGTTGTAAGCACCTCACGGAAACCACCCTGTACTAAGCACCCTTCAGAAAGCACCCCACAGAAAGCACCCTGCACTAAGCACCTTCAGAAAGCACCCTTTGGAAAGCACCCCAAAGAAAGCACCCTGCACTGAGCACCCTTCACTGAGGCATCCCTGCAGTAAGCAGCTTACAGAAGCATCCCTGCATACAAAGCCTGGCAGTGAACACACCTGCAATAAATACACATTGCCACAGGTTTAAAAAGGGTATAGGTATTAATCTGAGGAATAAAATAGTAGCTCTCCCTTTAAGCCAGGTGGAGGGAAAACCACCAAGGATGTAGACGGACAGAGTATTCAGGTCAGGAAGTTGGGATTAAACTCACAATTACTGAGGTCCTGGGGGAATTCTAGAGTTGGGTCCTGGGTCCTGATGATGTCCCTGCATTAACTTTTCAAGTCTCAGATGCTGGTATGAATGCAATTCTTGGACACCAACTTCTGTTAATATGTTCAGATACATATTCTCAGGTGGTCCCTCTGGATATACCAGACAATTGTCATAAGTTCTGAGGGGGCTGGAATACTGGGGGATGGGTCTGTTTCTAATGCCATATCCTTTTTTGTTCTCAACAGCGTGAGGTATGTTTAGGAAGGGATGGATGAGGTACTTGGAGGCACAGGTAGAATCTTGGACCAGCCACTGATTCTTCTCTGTTGTTTCCCTAGAAACCCGAGATGATGAGCCTGCTTGTGGGAGGCCCCTGGGCATCCGGGCGGGGCCCAATGGAACCCTTTTTGTGGCTGATGCCTATAAGGGACTCTTTGAAGTAAATCCCTGGAAACGTACGTAACAATGTCTTATTTCCTTCTGGGATGATTTCGGATGTTTTAAACGGTATGTGCATAAGTGAGTTTAATAGAATTTGTTCATTACAGTCTACTGGAGACTCTGATATTTTCTTATTAATTGGATAGTCCTGGAAATACTGACACCATTTGGTCAATACCCTAATTTCCTGTTTGTTTTTTAGCCACAGGGTCTATTCCACCTATTAGAACTCCTTTCCATCTTTGTTTTTCTGTGTCTCTGTCTTATCTTCCTGTTTGTTTTCTGTCTTTTCATTTGTTCTTTGTCCACTTCTTCCTCCCATTTTTCTCCCTGTACGTGCTTCAGCAGGGGAGTTTATATGATGCAGGAATTTGTTATCATTGGGGGGGGGTGCCAGGGGCTCTGGGTGACCCTCTGTGCTGATGACTGGCTGTGTGACTATGCAGGTGCCTTAGCCTCTCTGTGCACAGGTTACTCATCTGTGAAACAGGGCTAATGGTAGTGCCTGTCTTGTGGGATTGTGCGAGGGTTTATTTATTTATTTTTATTTTTTATTTTTTTAAAGATTTTATTTATTTGACAGAGAGAGAAAGACAGCAAGAGAGGGAATGCAAGCAGGGTGAGTAGGAGAGGGAAAAGCAGGCTTCCCGCTGGAGAGAGAGCCCGATGTGGGGCTCAATCCCAGGATCCTGGGATCATGACCTGAGCCAAGGGCAGACGCTTAACGACTGAGCCACCCAGGCGCCCCTTGTGTTAGGGTTTAAATGAGATCAGTTACTAAACTCCACAAATGGTTACTTTCCTGTTTTTATAGTTTACCACTATCACTATTTCTGTATTTCTGTATTTAAAACCAGAAGAATGGAACATTTTATATTTCTCTCAAGCAAACTGAAAAATAGTTGCCTTTCATCTAAGATTCTTATTAGATTTTTAAAAGTCATTTGGTCTTTTTTTTTTTTTTTAGAAGATTTTATTTATTTATTTATTTGACACAGGGAGAGAGAGACAGTGAAAGAGGGAACACAAGCAGGGGGAGTGGAAGAGGGAGAAGCAGGCTCCCTGGTGAGCAAGGAGTCCAGTTTGGGGCTCCATCCCAGGACCCTGGGATCATGACCTGAGCAGAAAGCAGTCACTTAAACAACTGAGCCACCCAGGTGCCCCAAAAGTCATTTGGTCTTGGTGAAAGGAAGAGGTCCTCATCCTTAGAGGATGGATTTGGACGTTAATAAAGTCAGTGTAAAAACATTCATCATCTAAGAGCTGAAAGAAAGGAAAACACTTTTACTGGAAAAGGAAATAAATCTACTAGCATGTGACATGGAGAAGCTCATTTTAGTTTTTCATTTTAAATCAGGTAGGCTGATTGAGACTTTGAAATTACTGACATACAGGTTCTTAGAATGAAAACAGGTCTTCTCTTCCTTCCCCCTTTCCTTCCTTCTTTCTTTCATTATTATTTCCTTTTTTCTTTCCTTCTTTGCCCCTCCCTCCTTCCCTCCTCTCCTTTTCTTTCTTCCTACCTTAGGTGAAGTGAAACTGCTGATCTCCTCTGAGACACCCATTGAGGGGAGAAAAATGTCCTTTGTGAATGATCTTACAATAACGCAGGATGGGAGGAAGATTTATTTTACAGATTCTAGCAGCAAATGGCAGAGACGAGATTACCTGCTTCTGGTTATGGAAGGAACGGATGATGGGCGGTGAGTGTTCACTTCAGATCTTCTGTCGGTGAGATCATCAGTCAGGCAGGGTGACTTCAGCAGAGCCTATCTGTGAGAGTCATTGGAGTTTTTCTGAGAATAATATTGCAGCTTTTGAGATAGGACTTTCATGACTTCTGGAAACGGGTGATGGATGCAACACAACAGAACAAGATATTCTCATTTTCTCTTTGAAAAAATGAAATTAAAACAGGCCAGTCGATCTGACCATGTGATCTAGGCACTCTGGGTGACCCTCCCAGCCTGGCCTCCATTTCAGGTCATCCCTCCCAAGGGGGATTCCTTTGAGGCTGGAGCCATGGGGGCCCTCCTTGGTGCTGACCCAGCTGCCGGCTCAGCGATAGAAATGACTGAGGGGTTCTCTGGAAGAGGATGCCTGGGGTCTGCTCTGGATGGGAAGGCCTCCAGGGACCAGCCTGGAGTCAGGTCTGGGTGGAGGACCACCAGGGGCCTTGTCACTGCAGCATGAGGCGGATCCCCTTCCGCAGGCCCCCTGCCTGAGGCTCAGAGAGGAGCAAGGCTCCAACGTGGCAGGGACCATGGACTCACCCGCATGAGCATTTGCTGTTGGCGCCCCACAGCCTACTAGAGTATGACACGGAGACCAAGGAAGTGAAGGTTTTACTGGACCAGTTGCGGTTCCCTAACGGAGTGCAGCTTTCTCCCGAGGAGGACTTTGTCCTGGTGGCCGAGACGACAATGGCGAGGATAAGAAGGTGCGTGTGGGCCCTGCCAAGCTTTTGGGGGTGTGTCGGAGCTCACTATGGCCCAGCCTGGGTTGCTGGGAGATGTTGAGCTACATGATCGGAGATGGGGCAGGGCACCTTCTCCTTTGTGTGATAGGGGAAGCAGTAAAATTCAGGGGTGCCTTTTCTTTCTCCTCCATCTCAGCCTGCTTGAAACTTGCAGTTTGGGAGAGTCTCGATATAATGCTGACCACATATCCTGGGCCCTTTCCCTACTGGGTGGGCCAGCTCCCTCTGATCCTGCTTCTAACTGTGCCCCGGGCTGGTGAGGGCCCCTTTCACCATCTGTGTCTTCCTTCATGGTGTATATGTCTACAGTTGTAAATCAATTGGGACTAAGACCATTTTGGTATTTGACTAAAAGTTTTCCTTAAATTCAGTGACCACTGCTCACCACTTGCTTGGGTGAATTTTTCAGATTCTACCTGTCAGGCCTGATGAAAGGAGGGGCTGATCTGTTCGTGGAGAACCTGCCTGGATTTCCAGACAACATCCGATCCAGCAGCTCTGGAGGGTACTGGGTCGGCATGGCAACCATTCGCTCTAATCCTGGGTTTTCCATGTTGGATTTCTTATCTGAGAGACCCTATATCAAAAGAATGATTTTTAAGGTAACTATGAAAACTGCAATTCCAAAAAAACAAAATGAAAATGCATCTAATTATGATCTTTTTGACCTTCGGAGCTTTAAATATTCTCATGCTGCTTATAATATTTAGTACTTCTAGTGACTTTTTTTTTAAGTGTGAATGAGCAGAGGGGAGGGTCAGAGGGAAAGAGAGGGGGAGAGAGAGTCTTAAGCAGGCTCCACACCCAGCAGGGAGCCTGACGCAAGGCTGGATCTCACGCCCCTGAGATCATGACCCAACCTGAAATTGAGAGTCAAGTGTCAGACACTTAACTGGCTGAGCCACCCCGGACCCCACTTTTAGTCACTTCTTTAAAACACATTTTATGCTTCAGCCTGAAATGTAAATTGAAACACTTGAACCCTTTGATGTTACTCTTCTGGTTTCCTTGTCTGGGTATTTTTACCATCACCCTCACCATCACCATCACGTCCTATCAATCACTCCTGCCCCTTTGTGATGGCTGTTTCAGGCCTTCTCCCCTCTCCACAGACCCTGCAACTTGGACCTCAAATGGGGTCCCTGCTGTTCCTCCTCAAATGGTTATCAGGCATACCTTCCTGCAGCCACACATAATGACACACTTTCCTCGGACCCCAGCCCCCATCCCCGGCTCCTCCTGTCTTCTGAAGGCTTCCTGCCAGTCCTACTCCCCCATCCCCAGAGGATCCTAGCCTTTGACCTCTTAGCACACCAGACTCTTTCATTACAAAAAAAAATCACCCACCCTCACCAATGGCCAGCCACAAGACCCTTTAACACAGCCTTTGTCCCAGTGACTTCCCTGAAATGTCCTCAGTGTAACTCCGCATGTTTTACACTGTGGATGAGGACCCTGTTCATATGGGTGCTTCCATCATGAAGAAATCTTCATTTCCAACAAGCTCCATTTCACAGGCTGAATAGAGGTTTGAAACTGAGATTGGATGTTGAATAGGGAATAGATACAAAATAGTTGTAACTTAAGGCCTTGGAAGGTACCAGGCAGCAATTACTGAGTCTGCACTGTTTTGGGCTCTGTGTCTAGTCCCTGCTGAGGAGCTGTAGGCACCTGCTCTGTCACGCTGGCCCGTGGCCTTCAGTTTTGTTGCAAGTTCTGTGGGTCACTATGGAAAATCCTGATCTGTTAAAAAATAATACTTTCCTCCTCTTTGCCTCATTGGCTCCAGACCCAGCATCTGTTGCCACTGTGACCTAGGAGGAGACAGAATGGTGAGGTAGGAGGACGACAGGCTTTTGTTTTTTGCCCTTTTTTTTTTGTTTGTTTGGTCTTTTTTTAGGACAGGGATTTTGAAAAAGGCCAGGCCAGTGGTGGGACCCTGGGCAAATGATGTGATCTCTCTGCCTCAATTCCTCCATCTTTCAAGTGGGAAGAATAACATTCTATTTCATTAGGTACTGAAAAAATGTAATGGGAATATGCATATAATACCCAAAGCTGACTGTTGCTGGTGTTCTCTTTCTGTACCTGTCCATTTTCCCACAGTGAAGTGGTGGTGGTGGTGTGTGTTTCTCCCCCCAACCCCTGATAGAACGCATGCTCCATCAGATCAGGTGTTCTTCTGTTTCATTCACTCCTTTGTTCCCAGCACCTAGAACAGTGTCTGGCACATGGTAGATGCTCAGAAATTACTGTGGAAGCAATGTGTGCTCAGAGAGATGAGGCTATAAGTATGAGAAGGAGCTGGAGCAGTGACACATTTTCCTGGCACAGGAGAGCTCCACACCTTCCTGAGGCAGATTGAAAGCAGTGAGAGAGGACCAGAGGCTTTGCAGACATGACAGAGTCTAGATCTTATCCTAACTGTAATTGAAGTCTTGGAGGACTTTTGTTTGTTTGTAGTTTTGAGACAGTATCAGAGTTAGAAAATTAGCAAGAGGGTACAAAGAATTTCTTTCCCTGAACTATTTGTAAGTAAGTTGCTGACCTGATTCCCTGTCATCATCAGGGTTCGGGCAGTTGCCCTTGTGGATTTGACCCAGGCTGAGGTGAGGCCTTCAGTTGTCATGTCTCTTTATTCTCCTTCAGTCTGGAACAGCTCCTCAGTCTTGATCTTTTTGAGAATTACAGGTCAGTTATGTTGTAGAATGTTCCTCCATGTGGGTCATCTGACATTTCTCATGATTAGATTTAGGTTATACATCTCTGGCAGGAAGACCACAGAAGTTGTGTTCTCAGTATATCCTGCCAGGAGGCACATGATGTCAGCTTGTCCTATACTGGTGGTGGCAGTGTTGGCTGTGTGATTCAGTGGTGAATGCCAAGCTTCTCCATTTTGAAGTCACTCTTTTTCCATTTGTAATTAACAAGTATTTTGTGGGAAGGTACTTTCTAAATAAGTAGACATCAGTGTGAGTTCATAGTTGCCTATTTTTTTTCAATGGTTTATAATCGCTTACTGCCATTATTTATTTTGAGGCCCAGATTGTCTGGCTTTGGCCAGTGGGAGCCCCTTCAGTGTGGCTCCTTGACCTTTGCACATGTCCCTGCCATTTTTGAAGTGGCTCCTTGCTTTCTAGCACCACACGTGTTCAGGCTTATCACACCCCAGGTCTGTAATCAACCACTTCTCCAGGAGCCCTGCTTCCTTCTAAAGGGGATCTGGTGCTACATATGCTCATGACTTTTGGAGGGTCACTGCCACTAGTCCTTCTCAACAGACAAAGCCAGGGAACATATGCATGTGTATTCATACATAGATGAATACATTTGACCCTTGAACAACACAGGGGTTATGGGCACTGTTCTGTGTGCAGTCAAAAATCTGCATATAACCTTTGACTCCCCAAAGACTTAACTCTTAACAGCTACTGTTGACTAGAAGCCTTACCAGTCACAGTTGATTAACACATAATTTGTAGTTATGTGTATTCTTACAATAAAGTAAGCTAGAGAAAGAATATTATTAACAAAATTATAAGGAAGAGAAAATACATTTACAGCACTGAATTTATAAAAAAATTTGCATATAAGTAGACCTGCTGCAGTTCAGACTGGTGTTGTTCAAGATCAATTGTGTATGTAGTGTACGTATACATATTTACACATGTGTTCATTTATTCATCATCTGTTTATTTAAATTAAAAACTGTAAGTAATGCCAGTATTTTGGCTTCTGGTCCCATACCACAGGATTTATTTATTTATTTATTTATTTAACCACAGGATTTATTCTGATTTCTCCACTTCCATAATAGTACTTCTCTTCTGTAATAGTGAAACACTTGGATCCTACTGTCCTTCATATCTGTTTGATCAGACTCCCAGGGTGTCACCCATCTGTAGCCATGTCCCCCATCACACGGCCCCTGCTAGGGCTCTGGCATCCATGCTGGTCCTTCTCCCTCCTCCCAACCATGTGAGGCACCTGCCTTTCCCCTCAAGGGCTCTGATGCCTATGCCAAGCTATCCCCAGGTAAACACCCTCCTCACTCTGCCTGGGCTCTGCCAGCCTATGCCAGGCTCTGCTTGGGCTCCAATGCCCTATTCCATGCTCCGATGCCCTAGCCCTATTCCATGCTCTGATGCCCTTTTCCATGCCCCTGCCCTCCCTCAATGTGGACTCTCCCTCATCCTGCTTGGACTGACTTGTGGTCTGGGCCACTGTGGTTCTACCTCTGCACACACCTACCTTGCTGGGCCCTACAAGCTGCTCCCTGACTGACTTCTTCAGGAGAGGTGTGATGTAGTACAGAGAAAGTTTTGAAGACAACTGTAGCTGCCGTGTGGGGAGCAGCCTGTAGCATGGCTCTACGGGCTGTGAAGAGCCTGGTGTAGAGGATGCTGCAGAAGCCAGAAAGGGTGGTGGGGCAGAGCCTGGGGTGGGGGTGGTACATACAGAGCACATGATAAGACCTGGTGGTGCTGGGCTTGCAAGGTCTGGAGAGAAGGGATTAGGCATGAGGGCCAGGGTCTTATATCAGCAGCTGGTGTCTAGGGCCCTGTCTCCTTAGCCAGGGTGTCTATAAAGTTTGAAGAACTGTTTTTTTTTTTTAATTTATTTATTTGTTTTTTTATTCTTTCAGTGATCCAGGATTCATTGTTTATGCACCACACCCAGTGCTCCATGCAATACGTGCCCTCCTTAATACCCACCACCAGGCTCATCCATCCCCCCCTCCCCCCTCCCTACCATAACCCTCAGCTTGTTTCTCAGAGTCCACAGTCTCTCATGGTTCATCTCCCTCGATTTACCCCAATTCGTGTTTCCTTTCCTTCTCCTAGAGTCCTCCATTTTATTCTTTATGTTCCACAAGTAAGTGAAACCATATGATAATTGATTTTCTCTTTTTGACTTATTTCACTCAGCATAATCTCCTCCAGACCTGTCCATGTTGATAAAAAAGTTGGGTATTCATCCTGATGGCTGAGTAATATTCCATTGTATATATGGGCCACATCTTCTTTATCCATTCATCTATTGAAGGGCATCTTGGCTCTTTCCACAGTTTGGCAATTGTGGACATTGCTGCTATGAATATTGGGGTACATATGGCCCTTCTTTTCACTACATCTATATATTTGGGGTAAATACCCAGCAGTGTGATTGCAGGGTCACATGGTAACTCTATTTTTAATTTTTTTGGGAAATCTCCACACTGTTTTCCAACGTGGCTGTAGCAACTTGCATTCCCACCAGCAGTGAAAGAGGGTTCCCCTTTCCCCACATCCTCTCCAACACTTGCTATTTCCTGTCCTGTTGATTTTGGCCATTCTAACTGGTATAAGGTGGTATCTCAATGTGGTTTTGACTTGAGTTTCCCTGATGGCTAGTGATAATGAACATTTTTTCATGTGTCGGCCATTTGTATGTCTTCTTTGGAGAAGTGTCTGTTCATGTCTTTTGCTCATTTTTTGATGGAGAAGGGTCAGCACCAGGGGGTTGGAAATTGCAGTGGAGAATTCAGAGCTTTCTGGGAAAACAACATAAATCCAGGAGAAGGGATGGCATGCCTTAGGGATAAGATGAAGAGAGCAGAGAAGGGAGGACCTGGCACTGAAGCGAGGTGGCATTTCATGGTCCGTGGGAAGCCTTATGAAGTATTTTAACCTATAATCAACTTTGATTGCCCTACAACTTTCTAGAACACAGTTGACTTATATGGCTGGTTGGACCTTTCCAGTGACTAGGAGACATTATTCATTGGACATTTATAGTTGTTTGGCTATTTCCCCTTACATTAAAAGGTATGTTGGCCGATTAATTTTCACTCACTGGTCTTGTTCAGTAGCATCATGTGCATGTGTCATCATTTTCTCCTTGGTGTCCAGCTCTGCCAGAAATTGCATATCTCACCCTCTGGTTTCTCTGCTTAAAACCCTTCAGTAGCCCCATGTGGCCCTTGACCTGGCTGAGACATGGGGCTCCTAGAAGGTGTGTTGCTCATTGTGGACATTATCTCTACACTGGCCTCAAGCAGAGCTGCCAGGGCCCTGGGGGACAGGGACACATTCATTTAACTTGTCCAGGTCTTTTCTCCAACATGAACCACTCTCAGATCTCTATCATTTGCATTTTGCACATATGAAATATTTTAAACCTAGTCTGAGGGCTTGGCGTTTATTCTGGTTAGGCTGTACTGGTTTTAACCTGGCGTTCTGAGGTCCATGTCAGCATGGGCTTGTCTTCAGTGCCGTGTCTTCCTTGGATGTGAGGAGCCAAGAACCCTGCTCTCAGGTCAGCCAGTTCATCCAGAGTGGCGCCTGCATTGGGTCTGGTGGGTACTGTGGCGAGGGCTGCCATCCTGGTGCCAGGCTAGCCTTGCCTCTGGATGCAGGTGACAGGAGGCTCCATGGCCTGCTCTGCATGGGGGCAGAAATGGGGGGGGCCTGAGGGGTGACTGGCCCTGTGCCAGGGAGCTAGGTTAATCTGCCTCTGCTCTATGCAGCTTCCATGTCATTGGAAGAGCTGGGCCCTTACAAAATGGTGAAGGGATGTGGCATCTATGAAAAACAAAATTCAGCCAAGTAACTGTCAGAGAGCTTATTGGCTTTGTTCAGTGACTCTTGAGCCAGACACCATCCAATCCAGCAGGTAGATAGGAGCTCGGAGGAGCAGTACAAAATGAAAGACTTTCATAGGCAAGAGGGAGAGGGAATGAGGAGATTACACTGGACAAAAAACCAGATTGGTTATCACCAGGCTACTTTCTTTTAGGGGATGGCAGGCAGATTACCTCACTAGTACTGATGAGGTGATTCCTGTTTGACAGGTTTAAGATTCCATTTCTGACAGAACCCAAACTGTAAGTAAGTTAGGTCTCAGTTTGGTGACTTGGGACTGAGCGTAACTGACTCCACTTTGAGCTTGCGGTCTTGTTTTTAGCAGGCTGGATCTGCTTACACCACTCTCTCTCTAGGTCATAAGCTAACCTCTCCTCACACTGTGCTTCCCTCCCAGCTGTTTAGTCAGGAGACTGTGATGAAGTTTGTACCACGGTACAGCCTCGTTCTAGAACTCAGCGACAGCGGGGCCTTCCGGAGAAGCTTCCATGATCCTGATGGGCAGGTGGCCTCCTACATCAGTGAAGTGCACGAGCATGACGGACACCTATACCTGGGCTCCTTCAGGGCCCCCTTCCTCTGCAGACTCAGCCTCCAGTCTGTTTAGCAGCCTTGACCGTGGCTGTGCCAGTAGTCCTCACACAGGGTACCACTGCTGGTCCAGGAGATTCCATGCACACAGCCCTTTCCACCTGCACCTGTCGGTCCTTGAACATGGACATTGGAAGTGGACAG
The DNA here is from genome assembly GCA_002007465.1 of Ailurus styani. NCBI lineage: Eukaryota > Metazoa > Chordata > Mammalia > Carnivora > Ailuridae > Ailurus > Ailurus styani. The sequence continues at coordinate 68,502 of LNAC01001379.1, read as the reverse complement.
TGAGACCCTGTGGATGTCTGGACCCCTGTGGAATACCCCTAACCTGGGTTTCACATTGCAGCTAGAGGGAAGCATAACATGCCACAAAGAAGATAAGTCCATGTTAAACCGTTTTCTCTTAAAACACCTTTCAAACTACAGTGATTCTCTAGGACTTATACTAGGCGTCAGGGTTTGGTGGACAGAGCAGTAGATGAGATGTCCAGGGATCTTGTTTGTGCGACTGCTGTCCTGCCAGCCTCAGAATCTTTACTGTCAAATGCAGTAATACCTATCTTTGGGGGTAGGGCACAGGAAAGGCAAGGAGAGCTCAGTGCAAAAGTGTGTTGAGTCCAGTGGGTGAAGCTGTGTAAGTGGTAAAGCTGTATTCTCCAGAACTGTGTGGGATGTGGGCCCTTGATCCTGTGCGTTCCCTGCTATAGCTCACACCCTCCAGCCCACTCTGGTTCAGCCCCACTCTGAACCAGAGGGTTTTCAAGACTCTTGAGTTCAACCATTAAAGACAAGGACCTGAGTAAGTGCATAGAAACATGTGGATCCCTGCAGCTCAGAAAGGACCTGCTGGACTTCTGTCTGTGAACAATTTACCACATCGATGGAATGATCCAGCAGCTGGCTACTACAGGGCAGAATCTAGGGGAGTCCTGTTGACACCCCTTTGTTCCTTACCTGTAGACCAGATGAATAGTGCATATGTTAATGTCATTTGCTGGAGTGTCACAAGCCCAAAATTGCTGTATATCCTGACAAGTATGTATACACTGGTCCTAATTTTGTCAGGGAGACCCATGTAATAATGATAATTAAATTGACTTTTCTGCTCATTAACCTTTTCTGATGGTGTTGCCTGGGAGTTTCTTCTCTAATATAATTAGGTTAATAGTGAATGGAGTTTGATTCCATCGTGGGCTGATAGGAGGATCCTTTTGGCCAGGACCTTGTTTAGGGACAAGCACTCCATCTGGCTTGCTCAGTGTCCTTCACAGGGCAGCTGCCTCTGGCCATTGCCTCCCAGAGGTGCTTCATCCTTGGGCAAGTTGATATTACACTGTGTTCCTGTTTCCAGCCCACAGAAAGGGGCTGATACCTTTTCCTTTCTGTCCTGGCTGTTTGTGAGAATACATAAGATATTGTGTCTCTGGAATTGTTTTCAATCACTTGACACAATATTTTATTTTATTTTATTTTATTTATTTATTTATTTTAAATTTTATTTATTTATTTGAAGATTTTATTTATTTATTTCACAGAGGGAGAGAGATCACAAGGAGGCAGAGAGGCAGGCAGAGAGAGAGGGGGAAGCAGGCTCCCCGCTGAGCAGGGAGCCCGATGCGGGCCTCGATCCCAGGATCCTGAGATCATGACCTGAGCCAAAAGCAGAGGCTTTAACCCACTGAGCCACCCAGGCGCCCAGACACAATATTTTAAATAGGCAATGATAGCTGTGGTAAAACCTGAACCATTTGTGTCATGTATCACTGGCTGACAACAACCTGTTTGCTTCCTTTCCTGACTGCGGTCCCCTCCCCTGAACTAGCCTGGCCTTGTTTTAGGGGAAAGAGGCAGGATCTGTAGGTTGGCTCATCTGTTGTGTTGCGTGCTCAGGGATGGCTTTATGTGCAGCAGCAGTAGGACAGAGTCGGAGACTGGCTTCTCCAGTTGGTGTGACCCAGAATGTATTAGGTGAATGACTCAATGTTGTTTATGTTACTTTAGGGGAAAGAAAATTGAGTATTGATTATTAAATACTTTTTTAAAAAATTTTTTTTTTAAGATTTTATTTATTCATTTGACACAGAGAGAGAGATCACAAGTAGGCAGAGAGGTAGGCAGAGAGAGAGGAGGAAGCAGGCTCCCCGCCGAGCAGAGAGCCCGATGTGGGCCTCGATCCCAGGACCCTGGGATCATGACCTGAGCCGAAGGCAGCGGCTTTAACCCACTGAGCCACCCAGGCGCCCTAAATACTTTTTAATAGATGATGGTGCATTCCATATATCAGCTGTATAGGAATAAGGTAAAAAGTGATCATTCTGCCATAGAAAACAATTTAAATGTGTGGAGCATATAAACGTTGACTTCTTGATTGAGAACAGAGGGCTTTGCTTTTTAGTGCTTGCTTTTTACCAATGCAAAGAAGCTGGTAAATTGCTTTTCACAGTTTTCAGCAACATGGTCTTGATTTTGACTTAGATGTTGTTTTTCTGTCTCAACGTGTCACTTCCTGTGTTTTATCTGGTAATTTGCCATGGTGGAGGTACAAAATATAGCCTTATTAGTTTAAATATGTGGTATGCTTTTGTTGTAAACTTAAAGCAGATTTGCCCTAATGTGAATTAGTAACATGCTTTTAAAATTAAATCAAGTGATTCATTCATTGTGTGCTGCTTTATTATCTATTACAAAAACTCCAGTGGGACTCAGGTACTGCCTTTCTTAGGACAGAAACCCCTGTTTTGTGATTTTTATCATCAACATGCATTTTGCAGAGTGGTCTGTAGTTTATAAAGTGTTTTCATGAACACTGACATTTTAAGGATGGAAGGAGTCATTTTATAGGGGGAAGCTGAGGCTTGGGGGGTGGTTGGAGAGGACTTGCCCAGATTCACTGGACACACTGTGCCAGCACACTGCTGAGTCAGGACCCATGCTCTGATTTTGGAATCTGCTGGGGAAGCTGGAAGATGAGGCAGGGTGGTGTTCCCAGGATCCGGCTCTCTAACCCAGGGGCTAGACCTTGGCGGCACAACAAAGTCCTCTGGGTTTCCCAGTCTTTCAGAGTGGCCTGGCATCATCATGGTTTCAAGCTTCACAGGTGGTCTCCATGGCAGTGGTGGCACACTCATCATTGCCAGGGCCCTCCTGCACCCTAAAAAGAGACTGGCCTGGGTGGACACCTAGAGCAGGGTCAGTAGAGCTGAAATTCCTGAGAGTCTGTGTATAGCTACTGAGGAAGTGTGGGACATGGCCACGGAAAACTCTAGAACACTCAGGGCAAGACTGTTAGAATTTTGACTGGTTTTGCTCAGTTTTTGAGACCTTGAACAATGAGCATTTTTCCTCTTTGGTCCTAATTCTGGTATGTCTTAGAATCCTGGTTACTTAACTTTACATTTTCTCAGTGAGAATAATACTGATGATGTCACAGCTTCCCTCTGTGTCAGTCATTCCCTCCGAGTCAGAGTAAAGCTGTTTTAAAAAGCAGATAAAATTGGGTCGGCAATACAACTGGTTGACGCCTGCTACCTATGGTAAGTTACACCATTTCCATGTGGGTGTTCTGTTTCAGCTGCTTGAATCCTACCAAATGGCTCTCTGGCCAGTCGCTTCCCAGGTCGGGCTTCGGTGTGCTCAGTCTAGAGAGAAGTCTTTCATGGGGTGGGGGTGGGAGGGCAGAGTTACGTTGCTAGAACAAGCCACACGCCCATAGGACCTGATCTACAGGCAGCTGTAGCAAAATGTCTGCAGTAGTGTGGTTGGCATATGTGTCTCTGTGGAGGACCAAGGCATGTGAGCTGTTGGCTTCCACAAATCAGAGTAGGTTCACACTGGCTTACTGGCTCAGCCCCTTTCCTTCTGGTGCCACCATGTCTGGTGTAAGTTATTTAAAGTCAAGCATTGTCTTCTGTGAAGTATGGAACATAAAGCAGGTTGGGAATAATAAAACAGATGACATTTATAGAGTTCAGGTCAGCTAGAGTTCAGGCCCTAACATCCCCATGTAGAGAAAGTTTGCAGAAGCCTGAGATTCGGGGACCCACCATCAGCTGGCTTCTGCAGGAGCTGGTTTGTCTTAGTTCTAAGACTTCTGTTTATAGGAAGAGATTTTAAATACGCAGCCCCAAATGATGTTTTGAAAATTGTGGGCATAGGTTAATGTTGATGCCTGAGAATCTTGAGATTCAGATTTGAGGCTTTCTTCTCTGTTCCCAGAGGGAAGGTCAGCCCTGGCTCCTGGCTGGGCAAAGGGGAGGCGGACAGGTTCAAATGCAGCTTGGCTTGGAGCAGAGGTTCTATGAGGCTGCTCTCTCCCACACCTTTGTGTGCATTCTCTTGTCTGACTATGAGGCTAGGTGAGGCTAGGTGGGCCCATAGGCCTGGAGGCCTAAGTAATGATTTTCAGGAGAAAATCCCTGGCCTTCCTGTGCTCTGGACTATATTTAAATGTTAATGAGGACCGAATGGGAGTTCCTTGGATTCCTCCGTTCATTCCTGTTCATTTGCTGCATCATCCTTCCCCTTCAGCTGTGTCCCAAGGCCCATGGACTCTGAAGCTCCGGCTCCTGGTGTTCTGCCACCTTGTTTATGTATGCATGGGATCAGCAGTGCTGGGTGAACTCATTTATCTTGATGAAAGGATGGCTTTCAGAATCATCAAATTAAATGTCTGTGGCATAGTTGCCACCAGTGTCCCTGAATTAAATGGGCAGAAGAAAGTGAGCCAGCAAAAATGAATGAGGATTTGGAAATTAAAGCTCTCTCCTCACTGAAGGAAGCCAAAGGGTAATTCATTTTGGTTGTACATACTGATCAAGTTTACAACTGCATACTAAATTGTCATACATATTTAATGCAGATTTTGATCCCTATGAATGATCAAGTCCATATTTTTTAAAGATTTATTTATTTTAGAGAGAAAAGAGCAGGGGGGAGGGGCAGAGGCAGAGGGAGAGGGAGAGATCGATTCTCAAGCAGACTCCTGGCTCAGCACGGAGTTCTACCTGGGGCTCTATCTCACGACCCTGAGATCATGACCTGAGGCAAAATCAAGAGTTGGAGGCTTAACTGAGCCATCCAGGCACCCCAAGTCCATATATATATATATATATATATATATATATATATATATATATATATATATTTTAAGGCAACAGTGTATTTTGTATTAATCTATAGTTTGAAGAGGACTGGAGAGGAAGAAGTCCTAAGTGAGAGGTTCTGCATTCCAACCCAGGCCTACTGGGGCAGGGTGGGTGGGGGCCTGTCTTCTCCGAGTGAAGCCCATCTCTGTCTGCAAGCTCCTGGGCACATCCATGGCCCAGCCTNCCCCCAATGTATATATATATATATATATATATATATATATATATATATATATATATATATATATTTTAAGGCAACAGTGTATTTTGTATTAATCTATAGTTTGAAGAGGACTGGAGAGGAAGAAGTCCTAAGTGAGAGGTTCTGCATTCCAACCCAGGCCTACTGGGGCAGGGTGGGTGGGGGCCTGTCTTCTCCGAGTGAAGCCCATCTCTGTCTGCAAGCTCCTGGGCACATCCATGGCCCAGCCTTGCGCTGCTTCCAGTGTCAGCTCAAGCCCCATCTTTGACAAGAACACCAGCGCCTCCCAGCCCACAGCATTCCCATCCTACCACTCCCCTCCCCAGCACAGCATGTCCACCCCTAACCGGGGCTCCCCTCTCCTGAGGGGCTGTGGGGGGTGGTCCCAGTACTCTGCCTGCCTGGGTACAGCTGAGCACATGCTGAACCTCAGAGGGAGTAGAGAGAACTTGGGTGTATCACTCCAGTCAGAAGAAAGCCCAGCTGGAGGGTGAGCGCCCTCCAAAGTGAGGTGTTGCCTTCCCTGCCAGTCCACGATGTGGACACAGGCTGGCCTGTCTCCAGCTCCTCCGGTCTTCAGAATATTTTAGCTAGCAGCGAAAGGCTGGAAAAGCCTCCAAAGGGCTTTATGGAAGTCACTTAGACTCATCAGACCACTCAGGGAGGGGGGCCCCTCACAACGCTCACCTCGCCTTCCTGACTGTCTCTTTAACAGGGAAAGCAACAGCTGTTGCTTTGAGATGGTCAGTTCTTTATTCATATTTATTCATAATTTTATTCATGCACAAAAGGTCAAGGTGCACAACAGCTGACTTGTCCCCCTGCCCAGTGCTATAACTGTTATTTTGGTCAAAGGGATGGCTTTCATTGTTGAATGTGGGACCACCAGGTAATCAGGTGGGAGGGGAAGGGAGAAGGCTCACTCAGGGGTCCAGAGCCTGAATAATTACCATTAGAGCATGGTAAAATGAGTTAAGGTTAGAAGAAAATGCGAGATACATAATCTAACCATGGGCAGTGTCATTCTTCTACCCCAGCTACTCTGTGATGAGCCCATGGGCACTTCCATTTCTGCTCACTGGTGAGGGACTACTTCGGAAGGCGAGGGCCTGTGACAGCCAGGCCAGGGCTGTGACTGAGCACAGTAAAGAGCAGAAGTGCAGTGTTGCTGAGAAGCAGAAGTCAGTGACAGTGGAGAACGGACACCTCGAACCTCTGGAGCCAGGGGATGACCCAAACTTCTGAGTAGCAACTGAAAGTCTGCAAGAAAGAAGGGCACACTAAGCTTCCCCCCCCAACCCCCGCCGTCGCAGAGGCCACCCTCCCAAAATGCTCTGCAGTGGTTAGGTTCCCTGTGCTGCTGCTATGGGGCTGTGCATACATGCCTCTTCCTTATGACGTTCTCCCCCTGCCCAAAGTTTCTGTTTTGAAAATTTTCACATCTGCATCTGCAGAGAAGTTGAGAGATTCAAGAATATGTACTTTTCACTTTCGCAAATTAGATTTTGTCACATTTGCGCTCTCCTGCATGTGTATATGTGTATATGATTTCTGAACTGTCTGAAAGTTCCTTTTGCTCTAACCTCCCTGGCCCCAAGCCCAGGGTGTTTACTTCCTGGAGCTGTGCCCCTCAGGGCAGGTGGTTGGACGTGTTCTCTTGGGAGCCCTCCCTCAGTGTTCCCCCGGGTCTGTGGGTGCTGCATGGATGCTGGGAGTGAGATCTGGAACCCTGCAAACAGAGAGGTGATGAAGGGGATGTTTCCCAAAGCCCTGGGTAGTGGGTGAGGGCTGGGACAGCAGTGAGTGGGTGTAAGGAGGTGAGACTCCTTCGTTTTACCCTTTTTAAGGTACGGTTGGTCTGGAAGTCACAGTTGTCTAGAATAGGGTGCTGGGTCTTCTTGCAAGAAGTTCTGCCAATCTTCATGTCCAGCATGTACTTCAGGCCCTTCACGATCTAAGGGAAAAAAGGATCGGGTTGGTGTTACTTGGTCCAGGACAGAGGGTGGCTGCTTCTCCACCAGCAGGAGGAGGCATGGAGATGGGAGGAAGGATGCCTAGATATGCCCCCTGAAAGGGGCTGAGGGTGTGGAGGCCTGTCTGGGACTCACCAGAGAACTCTGGGAGGGAAGCTGCTGCTTGGACCCAGGCCCCTCCCTGCCTTTCTTATCCACTCGTGTCGTTTCTGCTCACGGTGCCAGTTATCGTCCCCAGGTGAGACTGGGGCTCTGGGTCTGTCTTAGGACATTTCCTTCCTGCCCAGAGCTCTCCATCAGTGGGGACACCCCCTGCACCTCACCTCCATGCCCAATACCCACCTGCAGCCAGTGTTGACCTGCCTGCCTGAGTGCCAACGGTGGTTGCTTGTTTTTTCTCCCAGTTTGAATATAGATCTTTTCTACTTGTATGTGGCAGCAACCTGGTTCATTATCACTTGTGGTCTCTCAATAAAGCCTCAGCTCTGCCATGTACCAGGTGAAATAAAGTCATCCGTAAGGTCACTGAACAATAACTTCCCATCTACCCCCTCCTACAGGCCCTTGAGCACTGGCAGGAGTACCAGGAACTTGTGTTCTGCAGGAGGTGAAAGCCTGGCTTGTTAAGATCCCACAGCCCCTGGAGCTGAGTCCCTGGAGAGATGACACTTCAGCTATTTCCATGGGAAATCGGCTTTTAAAGTCCACTCCACACCAGCTTGCCTTTCTGCTACATGCTTGCTAGTCATAAAAATATGCAGTTCTTAAAAAAGTTTGCAATTTTCGAAAAGAGTAAGGATTATAAGAATTTCCAGTAATCCTGTTACACAGGGGTAACCGTTATCAGTATGTGTAAAAACTGTTAGTGTTAGAGTGGGACCACCTCACCCTCTTTCCCTGGGGTTTGTGTGTGGGCAAGGGGCAGTGGTTTGGGCAAAGCTCTTTGAGTGATGTGGACCCAGATGGAGAACGGCAAGAGGTTCCTTGGGGCTGGGGTGCAGGCAAGGGGGCAAGGTGGGGGAGGCAGGGCTGGGGCTCTGACGGGCAGTGCTAGTGGTTCCTGCAGGGCAGCTTTCTGCTTCTCCCCACTGACCGCCTTCAGCATGCCCAGCTGTGGGGGTCTGTTCCACCCCTGCCCTCCTGGGTTCCGCTCCAGACGTGCTGTGGGCCCCAGCCTGATGGCTCCACCCAGGAGGAGCTTGCTTTCACAAGAGGTGGCTCAGGGCCTTCTTGCTGGTTCTGGCTGCTCGTGGACTGTTTGTGGCTGCCACTTTCAGCCTCCTGGCCTGGGTCTGGGTTCCAGACGGGTACTACGCAAGTCGGTAAGAAGGGAGCCACTGCAGCCTGGCCTCTTAGGGGTGTCCCCAACCCTCACCTGGACCAGGGCTCTGCTGATGTGGGACTCCTTGAACAAGAAGATGTCATTTGTACAGTTGTTGAACCTTTCAGCGCTGTGTCTGGCTGCTTGGAGGACTCCTGGGTCGTGGGTGTTTATTGTTTTGGGAAATCCTGGCTTCACATCTGGATTAAGGGTCTGGGAACAAAAATCTGAAACAGAGACGCACAGAACCAGACAAGAGCATTGCTGTGAGCAAGGTCCTTGGGCCCAGTGTGCACCTCACACCTTGGTTCTGCTGATGCTCCCCTGGCCATCTACCAACCCCCTCAGCCAGCCACCCCACACCCCACAGTGCATTTTTTGTGTGCCCCCTGATTGCCCCCTCCTCAGAGCTGAGGACCAGGAGTGGAGGGTGGTACCATGAGGAATGAAATGTGGTCCCGGCCTGCTGTGCCTGCCCACATAGGCTTTTTCAGAACCCAGGGTCATTGCTAACACATGTTAAAGAAAACTCGAACATGTCTTCAGGCAGCAGAGCCTCTGGATAGGTCGCAGCCCCAGGGGTTAGAAGAAGTGCTCAGAGGCCCATCCTGCCTTCTCACGTGTGGAGGACACGGCTGCTGTCCTCTCCCTCAGTGATTCTTGTGAGAGTCCACCCAGCATCCAGGCTCTGGGTTGGCCCGCGCGGGGGGGGGGGGGCCAGCTCCTGGCAGCAGCCCAGCCCAGCCCAGCACCCAATGCCCCTCGTGGGCTTCCTCCTGCCATGCTGACCTGGGTGCAAGTCCAAGGACATGGGTCAGACCCTGGTGACTTTTTCCCACAAGCCCCATCACAGGGTTGGCATGTGGTGGAGGGAGGGATGATTGGCTTCCTTTCATCCTGCCATGCTCTTCCTATTCCGAGGAGGCCCATATTTGGATAAAAAATGGGGTAAGCAACATGAGGGGCTTCTCCCCCCCACACGTGGGTCCTCCAGTGTCTGACCAAACCAGGGACCCCTATACCAGCCCCTCTCCTCTCCACGTCCTCTGCTCACAGGCCCCAAAGGAACAGAGCCCGGCCACACCCCGAGGACCCTCACTGAAGAAGGATCTTACTCCATTCCTCCATCCAGCTCTCTCCCTGGCCCTTCTGGAGCCCTCCTCATCCTGCAGGCTCTGGGGGTACAGAAGCTTATGTTCACTGGAGCTCCCGTTCCATAAATAAACAGGCAAGACAAACATTGGAGCAGCGGGTGAAACAAGGCGGGAGCTATGAGGGGGTCTGTCCACAGCAGATGTGGAACCAGGCTGTGCCAGCTGTGCCTATCTGGACAGAGGGGCCGGGAGGTCAGAGGGGTCCTAGGGCTTAGGGTCCCAGCAAGGCCGAAGCAAGGAGGGCTTGTGGGGAAGGGCTGAGAGGCAAGGCTGGGTCCGGCATGGGTGTGTGCTCATTTGGGTTATAAACTTTGGATTTTATCATAAAGAAAACAGGACTGTAAAAAACCCCACAGGCTCTGTATGACCACAAGTGAATGGTGGCCTTTTCTGGTTGGTGGCTCATGGTGAATTTAGGTTTCTGTCAGTTTCTACAGTGGACAACTGATGTCTAAAAATAACAAAAAGTTGGGGTGCCTGGGTGGCTCAGTCAGGTGTCCGACTTCAGCTCAGTTTATGATGTCAGGGTCCTGGGATCGAGTCCCATGTTGGGCTCCACACTCAGTGGGGAGTCTGCTTCTCCCTTTCCCTCTGTCCCTCCCCTGCTTGTGCTCTCTCTCAAATATATAAATAAATACATAAATAAATAAAATCTTTAAAAAATAACAATTTGGGGGGAAAATCTAAATAGACTGGGAGAAGGGGAAGAGTGTTTTTAGATTTGTAAACTGCTTCTCTTTAGGAAGATGTTCTCCCAGATTTTCCTGAAATGTTTTCACGCCAGAGATAATTCAGAGCTGAGATGCTTTCGTTCATTAACTAAATTAAACAGTGTGAAGTCCACCAAGTCAGTGGCAGGGCCCTGTTTATGGGGCTCAGTAGCCATATGTGGTCTTGGCGGTGGATGCATAGAGGGACACCGTGTCCTTGCAGAGGACCCCACGGGACTGCACTGCCCTGAAATTTCACTCTTTCCCTCTGCCGTGATCTTGAGGAGCACCTGTGGAGCAGTCATCTGTGTTTAGTCTGGGGAGACTGAGTTTAGCACAAGGCAGAGGTCCCGAGGCAGCAGGAAGTGAAGACTTGGGGAGTGTGGGTAGCGGTAGTGGTAACCAAGCTTCCTGGCTGAGCATATGTAAGGTGGAAAGATTGGTGCTGAACTGTGCCCACCCCATTCCCTCCTGAGAGACAAACTCCAGCTCAGACCCAAGAGACCCAAGTATATTTGGGTGGTAGAAGATAATGGCGACAAAGCATGCAGGCTTTAGGGGAGTCAAGATACCATCTGGTTCCCCGGTGAAGAAAGCTCAACTTAGGGGAGAAAGCTGGCAACATGAATTCAACAGAGCATGGGAGTTTTAACAGAAGCTGCACTGGGATGTCCCACTGGGGGCAAGGAGTCCCTTACCCACGGGGACTGACAGAAGGGAGCTGAGGGAACTACCCACTGCCTTGTGTGCGGGGTCGGGTTAGATAGGGCCAGTGGGCTGGGTAGGCTGGGGAACTGCCTAGCAGGATGGTGCCTTGTGTGCTGTGCACCTGCTGTGGCCTCTTGTGTATGTGAGACCCCTGCTAAGTGCAAGAACCAGGACGGGGTTGGGAGGCATCTCCAGGATGGGGTTGGGGGGCTAGGTGGTCTCCCCTCCCCTGTGTGTGGTGCAGTGGAAAAAGCACTGAGAATTGGCAGAGAAGGCATTAGTCTGTGTGCATTCTGTGACCCTGGAGGGGGGCATCCTGCAGTCTGGGAGAAGATCACCACTGTCTGACCAAGCAGGGCCCTACCTGGCAAATGGTTCTCCCCCAGCTGGTTCCTTGGGCCCAAAGCTGAAACATCAAGATGAAGCTCATGATTCCTCTGCAAGGCTCCCTAACCTTTAGCAGCCCCACGGACCTGGCCCTCTGTCCCCGATGAAACCAGCATACTGCTGGTATCCTGCCCAACACAGGGCTATGGCCATCTGCAGGTCAGAGTTTCCCTCAGAGCTCTGTCCCTGACCAGCATTGGGATTCTCCTTTGCAAGAATCCAGCCCTCCTAGGATAGTCTTTGCTTAAAGTCTCCAAAGATGGAAACAAGGAAAGCTACTTGTTTTCCTTGAGTGCCGGCAGCTGGGCTGGTCGGGCTGGGTCAGGCCCTGGGACCCACATTTCCCCAAGCTGCCCACATGGCTGTGACTCAGGTGGTGGTGCTGGGGGCCCTCCTGGACTCTGCACACAGACACCCTAAAGGAGTGGGGGCAGGCTGAAGGCTGCTTCCCTGGCACCTGTGCTCATGCACCACACGAAGTTGACTGTGATTTGTACTTTAAACCAAAAACCATTCGGGCAAACAACTGCAGGCTTCATTTCTGCTCCTCACTGTAGTCTAGATGGCAGAGAAAGAAGCCACCTTTGTGGAATGGACTGAACCTCTAGTGTGTTCCAGCCGTTAGAGCTTAGAGAGTCCCCCCTTTCCCCACTGTGGCTCAACATGGCTTCTATTTTTTGCTTTGTATAAATTACATTTATTGCTTTTTATGATTATAAACCTATTTTGGGTAGAAAATTTGAAAAATAAAGAAAAGTCTAAAAAAAATTAGTTACCACTCTTAGTATCTCAAATTAAAAGTTACTCGTAGTAACCAGTGTTGATGGTGTTTTAAATAAAATGTATTAAATGTAATTTAACTTGAACAGGATTAAAAATGAAGTGAAAGAGGGGTGCCTGCGTGTCTCAGTCGGTTAAGTATCTGACTCTTAGTTTCAGCTCAGGTCATGATCTCAGGGTCTTGAGATCAAGCCCTGAGTTGGGCTCCCCACTGGGGGGATTCTACTTGAGATTCTCTCCCTCTCCCTCAGCCCCTGCCCCCACTTGCACTCTTTCTCTCTCTCAAAAAAAAAAAATGAAGTGAAAGTAGGTGAGGCTGAACCTCAGATGCGTGTCCTTTTGGAACACATGATGTCAGTTCCTAAGCAATTTCGGTAATGTTACAAAAAGTTTAGGGAAAATACTGAAATTGGTTTATTTTTATCTAACTACATGTTTTCCTAAAATGTAGGCTTCAAGTCAGTAAAGCTTCATCAGTGCAGTTGTCTAAACAAACAATAAAAGCTCCATTTTTAATTTTAAAAAATGTTGAAAGTCAAATCTATTTTTAGGATTCTTCGAAAGAAATCAGCAGGGAAAAGGCTTCTCATGGAGAATAAACATCCCAAAGAGGAGCTCTTCTTTAGGGAAGAATGGAGGCCACTAAGCGAGTACTGAGCAGATGGTGACAGTGCTGGCTGGGTGGCCCAGGGCCCTGAGCAGGGGGTCAGTCCCTCCCCCACTAAGGGGGCCTGGGCTTTCCTCATGGATGGGGGATCTGGGGTATGTGCTGTGCACCCAAAGTCTGGGGAGGAGGAGAGTTAGAGCTGTTCCTTTCTTGTTGCCACTCTGCAGACAGTGTGCGGGTCCCTATTCTACAGGGGAGAGATGGAGGCCCCAGGGGAGTGCAGGGTGGGTTTAAACCAGGCTCAACTAATTGTAAGGCCCTGTAATGAGAAGATGGGTCACTGCAAGCTTGGCTGGGGGCAGGGGAGGGGGCAGGGTGTAGCTTCCCAGGAGAGAGGTATCTCTTAACAGGTTGAGAAAGAAGGACTTTTGGGTTTCAACGGAACGTAAAAGGGCTGAGGACACTGATGTAGCAATTTCCTAAGTCCCGAAGGGCTTAGGGAGGGAAGATGCCATGGGGCTCTGCATTTAGGTCAGTGCACTTTAGTGTCTGAACATGGGGAGGTCATATGCCCAGAGGGCACCAGCATCAGGGGCCCTGTCACCCCCACAGGAAGGCACTGGAATCTGTTCTCAGAGGAGGGAAGAGAAAGGCTGTGGGAGCCATGGGGGCAGAGTCGGGATGGGCTCAGTTCTCGTCTCTGTCCACCCACCAGTCAGAGGGGCCTCCAAGCCCCTCTCTCTGAGGCCCTTGCTGGGGCCCTCCTCTGTCAAATGAAGGAAGCACCAGAAGAGATTGCTTCGGAGGGGCACTGGTGGGCGGGGGGGGGAGGCTACTGGTGTGGCAGACACTCGGAGCAGGGATGTGGACAGGTGGCTGCCAAGCGCCCCAAGCCCAGTGAGAACACCTTCCATGGGCAGCTGCAGTCAGGCCTCTCCAAGGCCGAAGGGTGCTGAAGTTCTTTACCCATCTCCTAGATGATGACCCTGAGGCTTAGGGAAGCTGCAAGTTCCACAGCTACAAGGTTTGGGGAGTCTGTGGTATACCACTCTCTGCATGTGAGTGTGGGCTCTGGACTTTCCTGATGGTGCGCAGTGGCAGAGAGCCAGGTTTGACAGGGGAGGGCTGCTGCTCTGATGGGGCAGGTGGCTCCCATGTGGGCGTGGGCTGGAGAGGGTTCAGTCCGCAGTGAGCTGCCACAGAGGGAGGCAGCCCTGCCTGTGAGAGGACAGTAACGGTCATCCAGAGTCACCTGTCTCTGAATTCCCCATGCAGTCTTGTTCCCGTCCCTGCTCTGTTCTGTGAGGAAACAGAGGCAAGCAGAAGGAACTTGGCAAAACTGTTGACAATGACTATCAGTTATTAAATCCTGGTGCAGTTATGACGGCAGGCTCCACGTGTCTCCAGAAGACCCTTCACTAAGGTTTTAAAAAGGAGCTTGCTTCTCTGTCCTGAACATCCACCTTCTTCCCCTGACTTGTCCCCTTGGCATGGGTACTAAGTCGGGGGCACAGGAAGACTGGTATCCTGAGAAGAGGCGTCTGTCTGGGAAAGGGTGTCCTCAAGCATGAGAGCTAAGAATGAGGGTTGGAAAGAGAGAGAGGAGGAAGCGTGTCCTGTCCCTGAGGTTCCCACGTGCAGCACCCACCTGATAGTCCAGGAGCCAAAAGCAAGTGTCACCACGAGGGCATGTGAGCCCTCCATGAGCAGAGAGGTTAAAGGACATGGGGGTGGGAGCCCTCTAAGTGTCCACCAGCAAACATGGCCTGTGACTTCAGTGATGGGAGGGCATGGCCTGCTCCTCTGTGATCTAGTGAGGAGGGGTGTTCACTGGCTGTGAACTTGGGAAAGTAACCCAATCCCCTTGTGCCTCAGTTTCTGGAGCACACCAGCAGCGCCCTCCCTACCCTTCTCCACCGGTGCTGGCCTGGCAGGAAGTGTCTGATCCTTAGGCTCCCCTGGTGTGGGGGATGCAAGGCACAAGACAGCAGCAGACAGGCAGGAAGGGCAGACATCAGAGAGAAACTGCTTAACCACCAAGGGGCATCCTGGAGCTTGGTCCCCGTGGACGGGCCACAAGGGAGCCTCCCTTGGGCGGATGGTTCTCAGTCCCTCCGAGGGCCGCGGGACTGGGGGCGGGCGGGGCACGACAGAGGATGCTTCTCTCGCTCCCTAGGCAGGCCCCAGATCCCCTATACCTGAACCCCGCAAAGGCAGCTGCAGCCGGGAGGGGAGCCGCCTGCCCCTGCCGCCGCGCTGTCCCCAGGGCTGGCAAGCCAGCAGTGTGCCTTGGGGACCCGGGCAGGAAGCTCAGGGCACGCCCCGCCGCCGTCCGACCTCGCCTCGGGGACGGCCAGAGCTCCGGAGGCCCGGCATAAAGCGGCCCAGGGGAGACGTTGCTCTTACCTCGCGAAGTGCCCCCGGTGGTGCTCAAGAGGAGGCAGCAGCAGGCGAGCAGCACCCCGACCGGCCGCATGGCTGCCTGCGCAGAGGGCCGCGCGCGCTGGGGGAGCTGGGGCCCCGGGCCAGGGGAGTGCTTCGGGGCTGAGAGGGGGCCCCGCCCCGCAAACCGCCCCCTGGCCGGGATGGGGGGTGTCTGCTCGGGTGGGGCTGCGGGGGTGGGGGGACTCTGATGGTTTCTTGCTGAATCATTTTGACCAGAAGCTCCTCACCTGCACATGTATGGGCTACAAAGTCAACCGCTTCCTTTATAAAGTTTCCAAACAGCGATTATTTGCAAGGGGAGGAGGAAGAGAAAAGAGAGCTGTGAACAAAACCTCTGCGATTTTTTATCCTTGAAATATTCATGGAAGAGACATTGCATTAAAAAAGTTAGCAAGGGGGCGCCTTCGTGGCTCAATCAGTAAAGAGTCTGCCTTGGGCTCAGGTCATGATCCCCTGGTCCTGAGATGAGCCTGCATTGGGCTCCCTACTGGTGGGAGTCTTCGTGTCTCTCTCCCTCTGCTCAGCAGCCCCCCCCAGGCCCCTCCACTCCCCTGCTTGTGCTCTCTGTCTTGCTCACTCTCGTAAGTAAATACATACATAAATAAATAAGATCTTAGAAAAAAATTCAGCAAGGATTTTTGAAAGCAGAAATATCTGGGTTTCCTTCTCCAAAGGACATGCTTTTCAGGCCCATGATTCCAGCGTTCTGAGTGGCCCCCTGCAGGAGACTGCCTTCTGCTGGTGTGAGTGGGCATCCTCTTAGGAAGTGGGGAGGAAAATGGGGTATAGACTGCAATTTCAGAGAATGGACATTGCCAGGAACTATGCTCCTTTTGGGTGATGTCTGCATCTGGAAACTGGCAGATAGCAGTGTTTGTTTGCTGGTTAAATATTTGATCACTTCCCAGCTTTGGCTGCACACTAGCAAAGGAGAAGGAAGAACAGGTTTTCCAGAACAGACGGTGACCCAGAGATTTGTTTCCCTTTACATATCCTGCTCAGCAGTTAGAGTGGGGTCTCTGGAGCACATGATTTGAATTTGTTTGAATTCAGCTCCGCCTTTTAACACCCGGGTGGCCTTGGGTGAGGGATAGCCTCTCTGTGCCTCAGTTTCCCCTGACGGTTGTGGCAGGGGCTTGGGGACTTCCTCAGTGTAAATGCTCAGGGCTGGATAGAGGACATTACATGGTTTTAGCTGCAGGGCAACCCCCCATCCCCCAGACTTCAGGACTACCCTGGCAGGAAGAAGGAGATGGCTGAGCCTTTCCCAGATTGGTCCTGCTGGGGGATACCGGCTTTTGGGTAGGGAGATCTGGGTTTGTGTTACTCAGACGCCCCAGGCTGGTGCCTCAGGGCAAGTCACAAGGGGTGGCCCTGTTAAATCACAAATTGCCACAGTGGGAAGGAGCATTGTTTCAGGGTTCTCCAGGGGAAGAGTGTGCATGTGTATGTGTGCATGTGCGTAAATGTGTATGTGTATCTACAAGTCTGTCTTTGTTTCTGTCTTTGCATACGTTGGGAATATGAACAATAATAAGTGTGTTATTCTGATTGTGCACAAAAGGAGCATATGAATGTGCTTATGTGCCTTTGCGTATAAGTCCATTTGAGTGTGTGCTTGTGTGTATATGTTATGATGGTTAATTTCATGTGTCAGCTTGACTGGGTCAGATACCGGCCCAGGTATTTGGTTAAACATTATTTCTGCATGTGCCTGTGAGGGTGTTTCTGGATGTGATTAGCTTTTGAACTGGTAGACTGAGTAAAGCAGAGTGCCCTCCACAATATGGTGGGCCTTGTCTAATCAGTTGAAGACTCGAGTAGACTGAAAGGCTGAGGAAGAGAATTTTCTATTAGTGCGACTGTCTTCAAGCTGGGGCATTAGTCTTCTTCTCCTGCCCTAGGACTCAGATTTCTTTTTTTTTTTTTTTTTTAGGACTCAGATTTCGACTGGAACTTATACCATCAGCTTTGCTGAGTCTGGATTTTTCAGCCTCTAAATCATATGAACCAATTCCTTATAATAAATCTCTTTACACACATGGACACAATTGCCCTCCCACACACCCTATTGGTTCTGTTTCTCTGGAGAAACTTGACTGGTACATTTATGTACATGTTTGTACCTACAGGTGTCTGTGTGTCTGTCATTTGTATGTCTGTGTCTCTGTGCTTGCATGTCTGTATGTTTATATGTGTCTGTGTGTCCATGTGTGTTTCTGTGAATCTGGATGAAAGGCTTTGTATACATATGTGTCTCTGTGCATATGTGATTGTATGTGGCCGTGTGTCTGTGTGTTACACACGCTATTTCTCTCCCATCTGGGGCCTGCCAGAACAGATGCAGGGTGATAGGCTTTCTGCTGAGTCCCATTCATCCATCCATCATTCATCTGTCCTTCCACCCCTTGCTGTTGGATGTGTGGTCCCTGGAACTGGAGTCCCTGGGAACCTCAGGGAAATGCAGATGCTCAGGCCCCACCCCAGAAGTTCTGAATCATATTTTCTGTGAGTGCGACTGTTTTCACAAGCTCTCTGGGAGAATTTTTTGCCCCTAAAGTCTGGGAAGCACTGATCGAACAAATTTTGTCCCCCCTCCTGTCTTCTTGTCTCACTGGCATGCATGACGTCCTCTGGCCTCCATATGACACCCACTGCTGGCCTTGGCCATGCAGCATCTGGCCATGTGAAGAGCATAGCTTTGTCCACCAGCTGCTCATAAAGCAGAGCTCCTACATGAGTTCCCCGGGGTGAATGGATTTGGGAAGGACATGGGGCTGGCCAGGATGTTCTTCCTCCTGAGCTGATGTGGCCACAACCCAAGATCCATTCCTCTGTTGGGCATGAAGTCATGGTGTCTAGTTTTTCTAGAACCTTTGAGCCAGTACTTCCAAGGCCCAGCCTACACAGCTGGGGAGCCTTGTGTCTTTGGCCGGGTGGGCAGGAAGTGCTGTCTGTCTAATTTGAGGAAGTAGAGACATTGGTGGGGACCTAGGTTTGGGTCCTTCTCTCTCAGGATCTCTTGGGAGCTCTTCCTTGCTTCCCACTGGGGTAAAAAGAAGGAGGTGGAGCTTAGGTGGCATGGCCCCTGGATTGCCCCATTTCCTGACTCTCTGATGTCCCTCCATCCTGCCACATAGGACAGAGGTGGCAGCCTCATAGCCAATTCAAACATTGCTTTTACTGCAGAGATTTCTTCTCGGCACAGACCATGTGAACTCCGCCGGGGCAGACCCTGCTCTCAGGGTGCCTGGCTTGTTACCTCCACTGTGGCTTTCTTTGCAGTTTGCAGGCAAAATCCAATGACATGCCTCTAGTTATTGGATTAGTTATCTGTTGCTACATAAAAAACAAAAACAAAAACAAAAAACAAAAAAAATCACAAATTTTGCAGCTTGAAACATATTTGCTGTCTCAGGATAATTACGGGTCAGGATTGGGCACAGCTTAGCTGGGTTCTCTGCCTCAGGACTTCCCCAGGCCACAATGTGGGTGCCAACTGGGTCCAAGTCCCATTTGAGGGCTCGTCTGGGGGAAGGATTCCCTTTCAAGCTCACGTGCTTTTTGGCCATCCTCAGTTCCTAGCCATGTGGACCTTCCAACCTGGCCTCTGGCTTCCTTAAGGCCAGCAAGGGAGTGAGAATGTCCTAAAAAAATGACTTCAGTCTCCCTGAGCCTTAAGAATCTCATGTGCACACAGGGCACAAGCTGGGCTCTTTGTGGTTTGTGAGGGTCCAATCTGAGCAGGTATGAAGGGAGCCTCAGAGGCCTGTGTCTCACCTGCAGACCAGTGAAAATGCAAATGCACTTCATAGAATCTGTGGGAGCATAAAGAGACAATGCCTTTTGGGTACTTACAAGGTCATAAAAGCCACGTCCCTTGAAAAACATGGGAAAAGTTTGTTTGCCCATAGCTGCCAGACCAGTAGCTGAGTGACCTTCTCCCATGCTCTGGGAGGTCAGCTGATCCAGAGCTTTGGAGAGTGGGGTTGCCAGGCAGAGGCAGGAAAGGTCTGAGAGTGCCTGGGGTTGGTGTGGAGTGGATGGAAATAATCAAAAGAGCTTCTGTTTGTTGATTGCCTCCTGCATGCACCAATTAGCAAATTGGCTCAGTGAATTGACATCATAAGATGGGTATTGTCTTTAAGATGGGTATCTGTGTCCCCACTTTACAGATGAGAAGACTGAGTGGTTCAGGGAGGGAAAGTACTTGCCTAGGGTAATGCAGCGTGCTTATTCTAGTGCTGGGCTTGACACCATTTCTGAGGCTCAGCCTGAGGTCTAGACTATGAAAATCAATAAAGGAAACCTCACTACAGTGGGATGGGGAGGTTGGAAGAGGGACTACCACTCAACACCAATTGCAAGAGTTGTCAACTATAGACCCCCAACAGAAAAGTCCTCAGCAGGAAAAAATCATTAATTATAGGCCCCCATAGGGAAAAGATATTTACTGCATCTCCTATAAGAAATCTACAACCCCTGTAAGTCAGCCAATGAGAAGTTGTCATCACCCTGAACTATTGCTTCTCTCCAGCAGACTTTGGCTCCAAATAACCACTCCTGACTTCCTCCTTCTTCATAAAATAATGTTCCTCTGCTTCATTGGGCTTGCCTGTGGTCTTGCAGTAGCTTGCATATCCCAAGTTGTAATACTCTGCTATTCATGAATAAAACCATTTTTGCTATTAAGATTAGTGACTTTTTTTTTTTTAAACAGGCCCTTCCACAATGCTCTTTCCAGCAAAAGAGGCTACTTGCAAATTTACCTGCTCATCAACACAGGAACATTACACTGGATTCTGGGAACATTCCAGAGTCCTGGCATTCTAGAGGACACAGTTGAAGGCCACAGCCTTGTCCAGAAGGAAGAGCTGGCAGGCCCCTATGGGATACTTTCAAGATCTGACATTTGATGTTCCTTGGCACATCTATTTGTTTCCACAGAGGTGAGAACAAGTGTCAGGTCATAAGGGCAGGGGGTGACTCCTGAGCTCTGGATGTACTACAGACACCAATTTGGCAATGGGAATCTCTGACGGTGGCCCAGAGCACTGAGACAGAGGCAGACAGGCAGCTGGTGCTGCCACACCATTCAGAAGGACAGTTAGCCAAAAAGGCACAAAGCCTCATAGAGCAGTAGGCGATGGCCTCAGGAGTCTCAGTGTGTTGTGTGAGTGAGAGATCGTTTTTATGGCAGAATCAAAAACCA
Source organism: Ailurus styani (assembly GCA_002007465.1). Lineage (NCBI taxonomy): Eukaryota > Metazoa > Chordata > Mammalia > Carnivora > Ailuridae > Ailurus > Ailurus styani. The sequence goes on along the minus strand of LNAC01001379.1, from coordinate 48,144 downwards.
GGTGCCCCTGGAGAGGATTAGCTGATGGGCCTCTGATACCTTTCAGTTCTCTTTGTTGTTGTTTTCTCTTTTTGTTTGTTTGTTTCTGATACCCTTATGTTCCGCTTGTACTTTCCTTTTTAGAGTCCATGCTGGTTATCTGAGTGGTGAGGCTACAAGACAGATTTTTTTCTTTGTATTTCTCTGTTCACAGACAATGCAGTTTATACCTTTCTCCAGGGCTGCTGGGAGTGTGAGGAGAATTTTATCCACATGCTGGCGCTGTGATCCCAGAAATGAGCACAGTGTTCAGTCCTCTGCAACCTCAGACTATCTAGATTCAGAGGATAGGAAACAGACCTGAGTCTCAGTGAGACTCTGTCTCTGTCACTGTCACTGGGTCACTGTCACATCATAAGAAAATCATGTGTGGAGGGGGGAATACATTGATGTGGGCGAGTTGTCTGCCACATGTGGGTCCAGAAAAGATTCGGGTCTAAACCTCTTTGAAAGGGACCCTGTCTCCCTGACTTTACCTACCCAGTGAAGGCATTGCCTGTTCCCATCATGCTGGGAGTGGCCAGGGCAGGACAGGGGAGCAGTGGGCATGTTGGCCTTGTAGCCAAGAAGTTTAGGAGAAGCTAACACCACCCCAGCTCATGGAATGGGTTCTGACTGGCCCATGTCAACTCAGTTGGTTCAGTGGGCAACTGACTGAAGGTGGGTCAATAGAGTCCAGTGAAGGACTGGGCGTGCAGAGATGTCCTGCCATGAACCAAGGGGACGTGGGCTGCCCCTGGGAAAGGGTGTGGCCCTGGCATAGGTCGGCTCTTTTCAGCTAAGGATGACTCCACCTCCCAACCAGGGCTGGGGAAGTGAGTACGCAGCAGAGGCCCTGTGCCCATGGAGCAGCCCAGGCAGAGTGAGCAACTCCACCCTCAGCTCTTGCTGGGCAGCACTGACTATCCCAGTGTCACGTTCTCCCCTCCAGATGAGTTCCTCAGGACCAAGCCTGGGCCTTGGATGCCTTCAGGACAGGCACGGATGGCTCTGCAGACAGAGCTCTGGTCTCCAGGCATCCAGCTGGATCTGATGGAGGGAGTGTGCCTGCTTCAAAATGCTCATGCATAGCAAGGTCATGGGTTACTGTCTCTGCACGCCCATTGCTGCTCCTGAGTTCCAGCTGCCCTCACTCCGCACCAGGCTTCTGATCACCCAGACCCATCTCATTGGCTCCCCAGGGAACTCATCCATAACAGATGGGAGGCACTGTCTCATAGAAGGGATATTGAAGTTGGGTTCTGATGATGATCAGGTAGGAGATCTCTCGGAAGGAAAGGAGAGGGGCAAGAGCTGAAGGAAGAGCAAGGGCTTGGCATGCTGGTCTTGGGGTGCTCCTTGTTAGGACAGTCCTGCTGCCTCCCTGTGGTTACAGCTGGCTACAGTGGATCCCAGTCCAGGCCTCATCATGTGGTCCTGGATCTTTGGGTCATTCTTGGAGCTGCCTGAGCCTAGGGGAATGAGTGGTGGTGTTGAGAGTGAACTTTGTTTTATAGTCATTGGCTAGGCTATTTAAGCTTCACCCTGCAGAACAGTGACAGCTGTGTGACTATTACCTGGCACTGGGAGAGCCAAGGGCCCTGTGTATATTGATGGTGTGTTCACCTTAAGTTGTGCCCATCTGCCCTGGTGAGACGCCCCCATGTGGTGCAGCCCCTTGAATCAGGCTCTAATGTGCAAGGACAGCCAGGATAGCCTCTGCTCTGGGGGTTTGGAGTTGGGACACTGGGCAATCCCTGGAAGAGGCTGGCGCCAGACAGGATGAGGAGGAAAAAGCATAAGGCAAGATGCCTTGGAGTCCAGAGCCCAGTGCCATCCCAGGGTCATGGGGACTGCTGACTGATGAGGGAAGTCATCTCTCTGATCCATCCTCCCTCCTCGAGTCTCTCTGACCAAAGCCATGTTCTCTGCCATTTAAGGATTCATGTGATTATGCTGACGGATCACTGGGGTAACTAGGGCAATCTCCCTATCTCTCCATCCTTAATCACATCTGCAAACTGGTCTCATGGTCAGGGCTTGGGCATCTCTGGAGGCCATTTCCCTGTTAGCCCTGGGGTGTGTCAGGAAGAGGAAGACCTCTGTTCACTGCTGCCAAGCTTAGGGCTGACCCTCCACTGGATGAGCACCCTTGTGGCCTTCAAGGTGGTAGGCCACAAGCTGGTGGGGCCTCGGGCACATGCCCCCAGCTCAGCAGTCTCACAAGCCACTCAGCCTTCATCTTTCTCCTTCAGGGAAGGTCCTGTGCTGCGTTCCTGGAATAGACCTGGAGACAAAGTTGGGGTGTACCCAGCGAATCAAGGAGGCGATCGCAGTGAGAGACATGTACACATGACAGTCAGTGGCCAGACCATCAGTGACAATAGAATCCTGACCCACAGCTTGCAACACCAGCCCAAGAAGCCCACAGCCTCTGTAGCAATTGGCCCAACGGTAAGGCTTGGTCAATAACTGCCAACTTCCCTAATTTTTTGTGCCTGTATCCAACTTAGCATCAACCAGAGAAGAAAGCTAATAGGCTTCCCTAACCAGTCCCATGGATCCCCTACATCTGATCATCTGCCTGCCCTGCCATGTCTCCAGACCAACCTGAAACTTACCTTTATCCCATCATAAAGCTCTCCTTCTCCCTGGCTTATGTTCCAGTCTCCGCTACGTGCAGGAGATGGTGGCTCACCTCTCTTGCCATCATCACAAACTCTGAGAAAGTCAGTTTTGCTTGTTCTCATTTGGGTGGTCTTATTTCCACGCCAGGAGACATGGCTGGAAGCATGGGGCAGGGACACAGCATTGGGGGGGATGGCTAATGCTAATGAGCAGGTTGTTGTTGGGCATCTGGAGGTCTCAGGGCCAGTGCTCTGGAGGGAGAGAGAGCTGCAGGGTCATGGGCTGAGGGCTGTCACGTGACTGGTCAGAGCATACCCGGGGCAGATTTGGTGCCTGCAGTCACCTCTGTCTGCACTGAGGAACTGGGATACAGGTGGGATCCCCAAGAGCCCCTGTTTCTGGCTCAGGTAATTTTCAGGGTGATTCTTAGTTGTTTTGGTGGCTGCTCATCAGAGTAGCCCTGCAAACTTGGGAAAAATGCAGCCTATTGGCTTCTCAGTGAAACCCCATTCCGTGGATCTGGGTGTGGGGCTGGGAATGAACATTTTATTTTATTTAAATATTTTTAAAATTTATTTATGAGAGAGAGAAAACAAGCAGGGGGAGTGGCAGGGGGAGAGGGAGAAGCAGGCTCCCCACCGAGCAGAGAGCCTGATCAGGGCTGGATCCCAGGACCATGAGATCATGACCTGAACCAAAGTCAGATGCTTAACTGACTAAGCCACCCAGGTGCTCCAAGGGAAGGAGCAAAGCTCCTGGAGATCCAGGTAGACCCTCATGCAGAGCTGCACAGTTCTCAGGGGGACCATGCACTGGACATACCTGCCCCATGACCCTGATTGGACTCTCTGCATTTTTCATGGAATGATTGCTGACTTAAATGGATGGAGATGGTGTCTCTGCCTCAGTCATCCTCTGCATCTGGTGACTCACATATTACTGCATTAATTATGTGCCCTGGGTGTATCTTCCCTCGGACTTCTGTAGTTCTCAAGTGTCATTCACTTGGCTTGACGCCGATGTGGAACCATGGGTAACGTATCAGTGGCTTTCATTCTACCATTAGTTTCTGTGGTTATTGTAAAAAATCTCCAGATTGCAATCCCCAGACTCTAATTTGGTCCTTCTTGAACAAGCCCCTTCGTGTGGGAGAATTTAAGGGCTGATTTTACCACTTCCCTCACCTTTGTCCCATCTTTAGTGATCTTTATTCTTGCAGGGGAATCTGCTGAAGTGTTTACCACCACCACTCCCCACCCCACCCCTCAGTGCCTCTGGCATCTGACCCTGCAGCTGGCTGGATTGGCAGGACTTAGTGTCAGAGAACCACAGCCCTGGGTCAGAGGATGGTTATTACACTAACATCTTCACTTGATTTCTTCCCACATTTTATTATAAAAATTTTCAGAAATATTGAACAAAGTGTAGAACTGTTGTGGAACTGTTGTAGATGAACTGTCGTCAGTGGACACTCATATGCCCACCCCCTAATTCATTCCACAAGTAACTTTTTCTACATTTGCTTTAGGATCCATCTGTCCATCCATCAGTTTGTCTTACTGTTTTCGTGCAGCACAAAGTGAGCCATGCTTCAGCAGATGTTGAATCCTGGAGACTCCGCCCTGCCCAATGACTGTTTGGCCTCTGTTTAAACTCCCCTGGAGACAGGAAACTCACTACCTGCTATGATTCCCCATTACATCTACTCTGACTGTCACCAAGTTCCCTTCTGTGCCAGGGGCCCAATGGCAGGTCCTCCCCAGCATGACTATTCAAAAGAAAGGCACTGAGAAGAACAGAGAGTCGGCACTCCCTGGAGTTGTTGGAACCTGGTGACAAGGCATTCCTTCAGGGCTTCCTATTTGGGACATGGCTGGCAGGGTCTGAGAATATGCATTTCTAACCAGCTCCCAAGTATGCCTGACACACCTCATCTAGGCCCCCACTTTGAGAATTGCTTGTCTAAGCTTACACAACAACTTGGAGGTAGAGTTAATTCCTAAAATAACCTGGTAGACGGAGTCTTGATATCCCTTTGGAATGGGTCTGGAAACATGCTTCTTGTCTGAGGGATCCCCAGTCTTTATCCACTCCTCTCCTGGTGGCACTGAATGCAGCAGGTTAGGGCAGGTGCCTTCCCTGTGGCAACTTGCTCCTGTCCTGTGTGTGGTTCCCGTGTCAGCTGCACGTCAGCAGGTGTTGGCTCAGGTCCTCCCAGTGGCTTCCTGGACTCTCCTCTCTACCTGGGTATCCATTGGTCCCACTGACTGTCTGGAGATGGGGTCCTCCTGGCCGTGCCCTCAGGGAGAGGCATCATCATTTGACCTGAATGAGTGAATTGGGTGTACCCAATGACCTTACTTAGCTTTATTTATTTCCTCTCTGCCCAAAGCTAAAGTGTTCTGTAAAAAAACAAGTGTGTATCTCTAAGGCTGCCTTTGCCTCTGTCTGCAGACTGGGGATGCTGTCTTTCACACTACACTTTTGCAAATTAAGTTATTTAAGAAGAAGTAAACTTGTGTTAATTGTCAATGGCTTATTAGTACCCATTTAGATGGCCAGGCTGGGGATAGGTGTGAATTTCATTAATTTCCTCATGCTTCTGGGGTTTGGCTTGAACTGTAAGACCCTTCTTGAGTGAACTCATGTGAAAGCTTTAATTAACTCTTGCCAGTGTCAATATGTTTTATTACCTTCTGCAGCCTGCAGCCTTCCCCCGTGACTAATTTACTCAGATATTTGGGGCCGAGGTAATGAAGGCAGGAGCTCTGCACAGATGTTGAGTGAATCAAATCACGTTATGGGCTCCAGCTGGAGGGCAGTTCCTCTCCATCAGAGGTGATAATAGAGGGTTGTTCTTTTCTGGGTGGGGGGTGTGCACCCCAGCTGACTCTAAGACTAGTGTGGGTGGTACTCTCGTGAGGCCAGAAAAAAGACTGGGAGACAGTAATTGAGACATAGGTCTAGTGGGAGAAATTACAGAGAGCCCAGGAGTGGCCAACTGGACAAAGCATCCACTGCTGGGACCTACATGCAGCAAGCTTGTATAGTCCAGCAACTGAGCCTAGTGGCTCTCTGCATTCTGCACACTCTGCTTGATGGGAATATGGCGGGAGGGCAGGATCCCTACGTTCTCCAGACAGTGATTAACATGGGCATTCAGGGTGTGTTTGCACCAACTAGTGATCCAGCATGTTCCATACAGGAGGGCACCTTGAAGTTTTAGTCAGTATTGCTTCGTCAGAAATGCAAGGGTCTGAGCTTGGACATATGACCTTGGTGGTGGCTTTCAAGACCACGGATGTGGGGTCCTGGACTGGAGTTCAAGGTCCCGACCATCACTTGGAAGTCAGGTGCAGCGTATGTCACCCCTGCTTCAGGACCCCCCTTTCCTCCATTTGAAAGTGCGGGCAGGAATCTTGCCCCTTAGAAGGCTAGGTGTGAAAGGCATCTTTGCAGCCACAGTTGGCTTTCATTGGTTTGATGGGCTGGAGTCTGTGAAGGGCTGGCCTCTGGGGTAGGACAGGGAGCCAGCTGTCACAGGGGTGGTGGATGCATCAGCGTGAGGCCCTCCAGCGGCCACATCCTCCCCTCACTGACAGCTTCTTGTGTCTCTGCCTACAGTGCTGGAAGGGCTGGGGGGCAACATCCTTCTGAGGTGCACCGTCCCAGTCTCAGAGCCCCAGCGCATGGAGCCCAGTGGCCTGTGGTGGCCATCAGCCTGCCTTCCTCACGGACTATCCTCCTGGCCTCACACCCTGGTTGTGCTTCCTGGAAACTGCTGGCTGCCATGGCCCTTCGACACCTGCTCTCAGGAAATTTATGACAGACACAGGTATCAGAGGTGGGGTGGGGGTGGGACAACATGAGATTGAGGAGCCTCTAGAACATGGAGCCCTGAGGGCAGGGGTGGGAGACCATGGAGAGAACGAGAAAAGAGATATTGAGGAATGCGCTAAAAATCCAGACCTGGACTACACAATCCAGACCTGCTGAGAACTCAAGTGGTGGAGCCCTGCACAATCAGGCCTGCGCAGGGGTAGAGGTGTGTAGGTGGGGATGTCTCGGCCTGCTCTGGCTGCAGTCCTGGGCCCTCGGCTTTGCCTTGGCTCCATATCCAGATTAATCCAAATGGTGATCTTTGATTTGACTGAGGTAAAATTCATGTGCAGTGATTTGAATATGAGGCCATCAGTGGACAGTTTGGTGATCTTTGACAAATCCATGCACTTGGATCATTGGTACACAGTGGAGACAGCATTCCACCCTCTGTGGTGTCTGCCCACTCCCCCGGCACTCAGCATTCTGGTTTCTCACCACAGGCCAGCCATGCCTATCAATTTTGCGTCAGCCAAACCACAGAGGTGACACTCTGAGCCCACTTCTTGTGTGTCATCATATTCTTGAGGGTGAAGGCAGGTGCCTGTATGGCTTGTGCATTCCACTTTTTTGGGGGGAGTATTCCATTTTATGAATATACCACACTTTATTTTTTCATTTACTTGTTGATGTACAAAGACATTTTTTCAGGTTTTGCTGTCATGAAAAATGCTGCTATGTATGTTCTTGTATAATGTGTTAATTATGTGGACTTATGTTTTCATTTCCCCTGAGGGGGGCATTGTTGACTCATTGGGTAGGTGTATGTTTATGTTCATAAAAAACTACCAGACTGTTTTCCAAAGTGGCTCATCATTCACTCCCAAGCAGGGTGCCTGAGTTCCTGGTGCTCCACATCCTTGTCAGCACTTGATACTGTCAGTCTTTTTAATTTTAGCAATTCTGGTGGGTACAGAACAGCATCTCACTGTGGTTTTAGTTTGCATTTTTCTGATAACGAATGTTGGCTGAGCATCTTTTCATATACATATTCCATGCATATTATTTTGTGATGCATTTGTTCATGATTTTTGCTCATTTTAAAATTGGATTGTCTTTTTATTATTGATTTGTATTTATATATTCTGTATATAAATAATTTATCATATATGCATAGTACAGTTTCTCCTAGTCTGTGGCTTGACTTCATTATCTAAATGCTGTCTTCATAAGCTAAAGTTTTTAATTTTGATGATTGCATTCTTCTTTTGTGATGGAGGTATAGTTAGACTCTTGGAGCTGGGATTGTAACTTGAGGATTTTAAATTATTCTCATCACACGCACACACACATACACATGCACACACTCTCCTCACCCCAAGGTAATCTGTGTTGGCAGCTTCCTATGCATCTTCCCACATCTGTTTTCATGCTCCTACAAACATATACATATGCATGAGATTTTTTTTTACTTAAATAGGAGCACACTATGGACCCAGGAAACTATTCTTGTCATTTAACATAAATTGACCCACAGGTACATGAAAAGACCTGTTAGAATGGCTATTATATAAAGGACAAGATATAACAAGAGTTGGTGAGGATGTGGAGAAAAGGGAACCCATGCATAGTGTTGGTGGGACTGTGAATTGGTGCACCACTATTGAGGTTCCTCAAAAAATTAAAAATAGAACTACCATATGACCCTGTAATTCATGGATATTTATTTGAAGAAATTTCTGGATATTTGTCTGAAAAAAATGAAAACACTAACTCAGAAAGATATCTTCCCTCCCACGCTCACTGTGGAATTATTCACAGTAGCCAAGACATGGAAGCAACCTAAGTGTGCATTGGTAGATGAATGGATAAGGAAGATGTGGTCTAGATCTATGATGGAATGTTACTCAGCCATGAAGAAGAAGGGAAATCTTGCCGTTGGCAACAACAGAGGTGGACCGTGATGCTAAGTGAAATAAGGCAGAGAAAACAAATACTGTCTGATTTCACATATACGTAAAATATGACAGGAAAAAGAAAGGAAAACCAAGCTCATATATGCAGAGAACAGATTGGTGGTTGCCAAAGGTGAGGGATGAGTGGGTCAGGGAGGGAGGAAATGGGTCAAAATTGAAAAAAGAAAAACTAAGCCTAACATAGGTATCACAGAACTGAAAGTGTTGCTGGAGGCCCAAATGTTTGGTAGATTTTTCCACCAGATGATGTACTTTGTTTTACTTTTCCCTATTTTAATGAAGATTTTGCCATTTTTTTACACCGTACCACTATTATTATGATTATGATTTGGGAATAATATTTCGTGATTTGGGAAACTCTTTTCCCATGCAGTGTTAAAATTCATTTATTACGAGATTTGACATGCACACTTGAAGAACATCGAAAACATGTGTCCTGCATGAAGATTGAAGCTGTGGTCCGTACTTACACGACTAAGACTGACCCCAGGCTGAGGATGGGCGCTACCAGGACCCTGGCAGATCCCTGCATGTCGAATCTGCTCCAGGGAAGGGCCCTATGCAAAAATATCAAAACCAAAACATGTTTTTTTTCCTCAAACCATTTGTTATGCCACTTTTAAATTATATTCAAGGCTGTGCCTCTTTAGAAATATTTATATTAAAACATATTAAGACATAGGAAATGGAAATTAAGGGCAAAATAAAGTGCTGCAAAAAACAAAGACAAAACCGAACATGAGTTGATCCATGAAGGCCAAAGGCAGATATCTGAGCCTTTCTCTTTGGTTGCTACTTAATATTCCAGAGAATGAATATGCCACCACTCATTTAACAGCTTCTCTTTCAACGAGTTTCACTTCTGCCTCCTGCTGGACATTCGGGTTGTTTCCAGTGTCTAGCTGCCTCAAACAACGCTCAAAGCAAGCACACCAGCTAGCCAACCAACACGCTGAGCACACAGCTCTGCGAAGCCTATTGCTGTTTTCCTGTGGGATAAATTCCAATGGTGAGATCCTTGGGTCACGGAGTGTGTGTATTTTGAAACTTAACAGCAATTGCAGATTTCCTACCCCCAAACCTGTAGGAATTCACAAGCCATGGCTGAGGGTTTGTGTCCCTGTATCTGCAAGCTCTGAGTGCTGTTGCTTAACTCATTTTTCAGTCTTGTGAGTAATAAAACTCTTATCTCACTGCAATCCAACCACGTTTCTCTTACTAACTCATTTTAAAAGCTGATTTTTAAAAATTATGTGCATGACTTTTTTTTTTACCATTCAGAATTTTTTAATTCTTCCCCTTTTCTCTCCAGTGTTCTTTCTCTTCATCTCGTCATTTCTTACATGACAAGTTTCAGATGTGTTTCAAACAACTCACAGGAGATCCTTGGTTCTCAATTACTTATTTTTTCAAGTATGATTTCCTCCAGGCCTCCAGCCCTGCTTACTGTGCAGAGTGCCAGAGGGTGAGTTCACTGAGGATTCAGTGTCAAAGTTTCTAGAGAAAATTGTTATTACGGATTGTTAGGAATTGGGTCCTAGTGTTCTGAATGCATTTTCTTCTTTGAGAACGGATCCTGGCAAGGATCAAATGCTTCTGGATTGAGTCTGAATCTCCCTGCATGGAGGTTGAGCTGGTTGCTGGGCCTCATGGCTGGATTAGTTGCTGGAGAACTGGGCTCCTGGCTCCTATGGAACCACACGGCCCACCCAGCGCCATGCTATTCCAGCCAGCTACCAGCAGGGTCTCTGAGCCTGGCAGAGGTGATGGGCCCTTAGAAGACAGCAGGCAGATGTGCAGGGTAGGGCCACGCCACCCCAGTCATGGAGAGAGAAGCAAGCAGACTGTGACCTAGCATGGGCTGGACAAAGGCAAGTGGAGATCTGGGGACAGGAAGCTCGGCCCTTCTGAGAACCTTTCTTCTCTCTCCTCCTCAACTCTGGAGAACTGTTGAAGAATTGCAGAGAAAACCAAACCACAGAACTTTTTTTTTCTTTCAGTGTTACTGAGGAATAGTTGACACGTAGCACTGTGTAAACGTAAGGTGTATGTGTGTTGTGGAATAATGACCACAATAAGTTTAGTTAACACCCATCATCTCATACAGATGCAAAAGAAAGAAAGAAAGGAAGGAAGAAAGAAAGAAAGAAAGAGATAGATAGATAGATAAAAAGAAAGAAAAGAACAAGAAAAAATGTATTTTCCTTGTGATGAATACTTTTAGAATTTGGGACCTCAGTAACTTTCAAATATACCAACAACAGCATTAACTACAGTCCTCATGTTATACGTTACATCCACAATACATACATATCTTATTCTGGAAATTTGTACCTTTGACCCCCTTCATCTGTTTCCCCACTGCCCTTGCTTCTGATAACTACATGTCTGATCTCTTTTTGTATCAAGGTTTTTTTTTTAACTCCACATATAAGTGAAATCATACAATATTTGTCCTTCTCTGACTTATTTCATTTGGCTTAGAACCCTCAAAGTCCACCCATCCTTTTTTTTTTTTTTAAGATTCTATTTATTTATTTATCAGAGAGAGAGAGTGAGCACAAGCAAGGGGAGCGGCAGGCAGAGGGAGAAGCAGGCTCCCTGCTGAGCAAAGAGCCCTATGTTGGACTGGATCCCAGGATTCTGGGATCATGACCTGAGCCGAAGGCAGTCTCTTAACAGACTGAGCCACCCTGGTGTCCCAGGGTCCACCTACCCTGCCACAAATGGCAGCATCCCCTTCTTTTTAAGGTTGAATAGAATTCTATCCTGGAATCATCTCTCAATCTATCTGCTATCTCTTTCTCCCTCTCTATTATCTATCCATCTATCTGAGTGATAATATTTTATGTAGATAATCTAAATTGTTATACCACAGAGTATAATGAATGTAAGAAAACTTGTGTATAGTCTCACTACCCACAGATCTCTCACAATATTTCTGTGGTTTTCTTTTAGTAATAAACAAACACACACTTATTTATATACATAGTTAAGGATTTTAAATATATTTAAAATTTGGCTCACATTGTATATGCAATTGTCTTTTATTTATCATTATACTGTTACTATTTATCCATGTCATTAAGTAGTCTGTAAAAGTTTAATTTTTATTGAAGTATAGTATACACAGAAGAATGCACATGCCATAAACATGTAGCTTCAATGATTTTTCGTGTGATAGCATTATTTTTATACTACAAAGTAATTTCTTGTATGTAACTCATTTGGATGGCCCGTTGTTTTTAAGTTTTCATACAGATAAATAGCTCTGTGTGAACATCTCTGTGCACAGATCTTTGGGAGCATCTTAGGTGACTGAGTTTTAATCAAATATACATTATAGATGAGAATAGACACCACTGTGCTTTTGCTTTGGGGACTTGGGACCTGGGACCTTTACACAAGGGGCCATGTTCATGTGCCAGTTCTGCAGGATTTGGTTTACACCATTTGTGAGGGAGACACATGAATAAAGAGCTGTGCCTCATTGGAGCAGTGACCTGTATCTCAGACAGCAGCCTCCCCTCGGGTGTGTGTGCCTGTGAATGAGAGCAAAGATGGCCCAGGAAGCAGAGATGGTCAGCAGATGCAGGGGCTGCAGCTGCAGGTAACTGGGAAAGTCTACTATGGATATCTGGGCAGTGATGTCCTGCCCTAGTGGTCAAGAGGGATAGTACCATCAGTCTGAGGTGGTGGGTGTGGTACCTGAGCAAGACCCTGACCTCCGGCTGACCTTTACTTCCCCAGGACAGTGCTGCTCCAAAATGGGTGAGGAGGAGGGGTACCTGGCCTGCATTGGGTCCTTGAGGCCTTTGGTTACCTGAAAATGAGATGGGTCTATGATGTGGCTGGCTTTTGGACAAGGTCTTCCCAAATGCAAGTGGCTGGGAGTTTCTCCATTTCAATGAAATTTCTCTTCTCTTTTTACCTGACTGCCTTCTTGCCTCTGTCCCTCTATCCCTCTATCCCTCCCTTTCTTTCATCTGTTGACTGTTTCCTGGAAATATAAAATCAAAGGAAGGATTTCCCATGTTCCCAGGGTCATCTGTGCAGGGTCGAGGAGTCCTGGAACTGACTGCAGGTGTTGAGATGGTCTAGTGCAGTATAACCTACCATCCAGACTTTAGAGGCCCAAACCATCACCCTCTGGTCTTCCCTCTCAGGTGCTGGCTGGGCTTTGGAGGAGTAAGTCTGGCCTAGACCAGTCTGTGACCCAGTGGGACGGGGCTGGAAGGAACCCTATGGGGCTGGCCAGCAGCAGCCTCTTTTCCCATGTGGCCTCTCCGGGGGCTCCCCCATGTGGTGTACCCAGTACGGGCCCCTGAGCACACTGAAAAGGGCTTGCAAAAGTGCTCTATATACCCCTTCCCAGTGCCGGTTGGATATGGTTCCTTTTCCGGAGGAGGAGGGCTGGGAGGACTTTGAGGTGGAAGTGAAGGCTCCAACATGTGGGTTGGAAAGGGCAGATGGAGAGGTAATAAACCACACTGCACAAGGAATGGCTGTAACCTTGGAAGGGAGAAGGAGTTAGAGAGGGTGGTGACAACTGAGTGAGGCAGGAGGCAGAGCTGGGTGAAGCACTCAGTGCTTTCCTGCCATGAAGTACCAAGTGTACCAAGTACCAAGGTACCAAGCAAGTACCTTGCTCTGAAATGTAAGTCCTCTCCTTTGCTCTACACCTTTAGTAGAGTCGGCTATAGACACAGGGACCTTGAGGAGTATGTCTATCTGCACCTGCCCTTGTTTGTGGTGTGTATAGAGTATGGTGTGTATGGTGTGTGTGAATGCATATAGTATGTTTGGATCTGTGCGTGCTTTGTGTATAGTATGATTGTGTTTGCATATGTGCAAGCATGTGTGTACCTGTGAAGGAGAACAAAGATGGCAGGCCTTGGACAGGAAAACCCAAGAAGCAGAGACAGGAGCTGAGGTTCAGGCTCAGGGGGGATCAAGTGGCATGTATGGAACTGTGCTCTGCCTTCTGGCCCTCTCCTTTCTGAGCCTTCTGAGGTTGTGGATGCACTGACACTGTCCCCTGGCCTTCTGTGCACTCACTGTGGAGTTGCGGTAGCTCTTGGTGTGGGCAGGGGACTCTGGCCCGATGGCAGCTGTGGGCATGGAAAGTTGCTGTGCACCTCTCTTCCTCCAAGTGTCAGTGTCTGGTTGGCATCTGCCTGTGTGGGGTGGCTTCCTAGGGCCACTGGTGGTTGATGTTGCATTTTATCTTGAGGCTCTTGTAATCCATGGGAAGGTCTTTCTATTAGGTGTTTGCCTGGCCATCTCCACCCTTGGGGTCTTGGATGCAGAGGACTCATCAACACAGCCTAAGATATGCTGTTATTTTCCACATGAATGGGTATCATCCAGCACTCCCATTCTTTCCAATCCCTGTCTGACCCACATTCAGCACACATCTTCAGCCCCCACCTCCTCTCCTTTCTATACTTCAGTCCTCCCATCTCCACACAAAGCCTTCACTAGTGTACCTTCACCACCCCTTATATTTGGAGGTGCATTCCCACTGGCACAGGGTGAGGGCCCTGTGCCAGTGGCTTTCAAGTCTGGGCTACAGACTTGAGAGATCACAGCAGGCTCCCTGGGAGGGCGGGGGCTCTTCAGGTGATCCTGCCATGTAGCCAAGGCCGAGAACCACCGCTAGGAGGAAGTCTGCAGGACACCTGCATTTGATGCTTCTAGGTAAGAAGAGTGTTTTGTCCAAAATGGCTGCTCAGGGGTGTTAATTCCTGCATGCTACATCCTAACTGTGCAGAGACCCCTGAGGTTGCCCCACCCTGCACTCAGACCTGTGGGACATCCCACGACCGGGCCAGAGCAGGCCACAAGTCTGGGGCTGCTTCCCTTTCTCCCTTCTGTTCTCTGTGTGGCCTGCTCACTTCCCTCCCCCTCTTCCCTCCAGCGCAGCTAGCTCAGCTCTTCTCAAGCTCGAAAGCTGTTGCTGGGCTGGGGGAACATTGGGGATCTTGGAGAAGGACTCCATAAAATAAGGAACTGCACTGTTTTCCAGGTGACCCTTTCAGGATGAGGTCCTGGCAAACTGAGAACTTAATGAGAGTGGAAAAGGGAATCTCTACGGGGCCACACAAGGCAGGAGATGTCCCTGGGATTGATCCAGGCCTGAGACAGTGAAGCCCCGGCTGTCAGAAGGGAAAATACTGCTTCAAAGAGAGGAAGTGACACTTTGGTTGCCCTTCATTACCTTGCTGGATCAGCTGCCCTAGTCCTGGGAATCATTATGGATCAGCTGAAGTCATGTGAGGGGACAGGTGTTCTTAGTTGCTGCCACTCTTGGAGACTTATGGCATTTGGGATTGTTCTGACCCTTCTGTCTTATTGCAGAGCCTCTTCAGGAATGCTGGGCTTGGTGTGACCTGGTACCTGCCTCGTATTGATGCACTAGTGCCACAGAGCCTGCTGCCGAGGACCATCATGTCCAGGGCCTTGAAGACTGTGCACTGGGGACTGGCTCCCACACACAAGGAAGAAGCAGACCACAAGGCAGGGAGGCAAGCAGGGAGTCCACTCTCTCAAGTATCTGAAGCTGTCCTGTTGGGCTGGTTGGAAGCAAAGTTCACTGGCAGAAAGTGGGTTTTGGGTTGCAGCCAAGCATGCTTCATCCATTCCTTAGCCATCTGCTCTACCAGTGTTTACTGAGCACCTACTGAGTGCTCCAAAGAATGATGGGCATCTGTGGGCCTAGAGTAGCACAGGAGGCATGGGTGAAACCCAGACCTTCCACCTATTCCGGATGTGCTTTAGCCTCAGTTTCCATATTTGGAAAGCCAGCCACTATGTCGTAAAAATATAGTAGGGCATTGAGATTCTATCAGTAACTTCTCTAGGGTGTATCTGTGACAGGTATCTTCTCAAGGAACCTACAGGACCTGGGGGTGGCTGACCAACAGGCAGATAAGAATGTGGCAGAAAGGGGGAGGAGCAAATGCTGGAGGAGTAGGAGACCAATTATCATCAGGTCCCAGAAAGTCACCCAGATAGTTATCAAACTATTCTGAACACCTACAAATTCTAAAGGAGATTGAAGAGAAGAAGAGCAGCAACTCTAGGAACAGAAAATCATCCACTTTCCAGAAGGTAGGACTTACAGAGAAGTGAATCTGAAGCAATGGGAAGATAGACCCTGGGAGGAAGGGCCAGCTCCGGGCAAGTGACAGAGCAGTAGAGCCCAAAATCAGAACTTTTAAAAGTTGGCTTTACTGAGGGATGTCGCCCCAGAAGCCAAGAGGAGGTGAAGCCCTCATGGAGACAGTGTGGTCTCAGGACCCACGGGGACACAAAAAGACCAGGGGTATCTGAGCGCAACAGAGCTCCCAGGTATCAGAGGGGAGAAGCTGACAGGAGAGATGGAGCCAAGCTGAGAAGGTGTCTCTCAGTTTGGGGTTACCTTGGGCCGTGATCCAAAGCACAGTCGGGCCACTGCTCTTTGAGTGGGCACCCAATGGGTGGCAGACCTGAAGAGACCCCCTCCTTCCTCCTCCAGGAGGAGTGGCATGGGAGCGGATGCAGGAATCTGCTGGGTTTGGAGATTCTAAACGTGGCTGTGTGCCAGAGGTAGAAACGCTCGGTCACAGGCCGGGTGAACTCGGAGTGCGGCTGGAGACCAGGAAGATGGGAAGGACGGACTGCTTTTCTCTGAGGACACACTGAGAAATGAGGCCCCAAGCTCTCAGCTCCTCCTGGTCAGAGACTGGGAGGCCGCCATTTTCATTCCCGTCCTCCAAAGCCTTATGGAAAGCTTTCAGACAACAAAAGCTCCCAAGAGCAAACCCAAGCTGATTACTTAGCCTGGCCCCTGGTGAGGGTGGTGCAATTCCACCTCAAGGAAAGACACTTGAGAATCACAGCAAAGGCCCCTCCCCCAGAAGACCAGCAAGAGCGTCCAGCCAAAGCAAAGTTCAAGATCACTGAGAATTGTGGAACGCCAGAGCTAAGGGAAAGCAATGCAGAGAATTAATGGCTTTTCCCCTATGATTCTTTAGTCATTCAAAGTTAAATTCTTTGAATTATATTTTTTTCTTATTCTTTTCTTTTAAATTTTTTCCTTTTTCTTATTTTAACGTTTTTAACTATTATATCTTATCAACACTTTTTAATATTTTTTAATTTTCATTGTTATAGTCATATTATATCCCTTTATTGTATTTAATCTTATTATTTGTATATATATAGGGTTTGTTCAATTCACCAGTCTAATAGATAGAGATACATATAGAGTCAGAGACAGAGATAGATATAGAAACAGAAATAGATAATATAGATATAGATAATAGGATTTTATTTTATTTGTTTGTTTTGTTTTGTTTTTGTTTGCTTGATTTTTTTTTGTTGTTTTTTTGTTTTTTCCATTTTTCTTCTCTCCCCAGTTCCAGGTCTCTTCTGATTAGGTTAGTGTATCTGGCATCTGGGGTCTTTGCTACCCTTTAGTATTTTGTTCTCTCATCCTTCTATTCTTATCTGCATAAAAAGACAAGGCAGAAAAAAAAAGAACAAGAGGCAGTAACAATGGCTAGGGACCTAATCAATGCGGACATTAGTAATATGACAGAACTAGAGTTCAGAAAGACAATTCTTAAGGTGCTGGCTGGGCTTGAAAAAAGCATGGAAGATAATAGAAAAGCCCTCTCTAGAGAAATAAAACCCTTTCTGGAGAAATAAAAGAACTAAAATCTAACCAAGTTGAAATCAAGAAAGCTATTAATGAGGTACAATAAAAAATGGAAGCTCTTACTGCTAGGATAAATGAGGCAGAAGACAGAATTAGTGATTTAGAAGACAAAATGTCAGAGAAAAAAGAAGAGGATGAAAAGAGAGACAAACAACTACTGGACCATGAGGGGAGAATTAGAGAGATAAGTGATACCATAAGATGAAACAATAGTACAATAATGNCCCAGAAGAGGACGAGATTGAGAGAGGGCCAGAAGGTATATTGGAGCAGATCTTAATACAGAATTTCCCTAATCTGGCAAAGGGAACAAGCATCAAAATCCAGGAGGCACAGAGAAGCCCCCCCAAAATTAATAAAAATAGGTCCACACCCCGTCATCTAATAGTAAAACTTACAAGTCTTAGTGACAAAGAGAAAATCCTGAAAGCAGCTCGGGACAAGAGGTCTATAACATACAATGGTAGAAATATTAGACTGACAGAAGACCTAGCCACAGAGACCTGGCAGGCCAGAAAGAACTGGCATGATATATTCAAAGCACTAAAGGAGAAAAATATGTGGCCAAGAATATTATATCCAGCTAGGCTGCCACTGAAAATAGAAGGAGAGAGAAAAAGCTTCCAGGACCCAACAAAAACTGAAGGAATTTGCAAACACCAAACCAGCCCTACAGGAAATATTGAAAGGGGTCCTCTAAGCAAAGAGAACCTAAAAGAAACATAGACCAGAAAGGAAGAAACACAATATACAGTAACAGTCACCTTACAGGCAATACAATGGCTCTAAATGTATATCTCTCAATAGTTACTCTGAATGTAAATGGACTAAATGCCCCAACTAAAAGACACAGGGTATCAGAATGGATAAAAAAACAAGACCCATCGATATGCTGTCTACAAGAAACTCATCTTACACGCAAAGACACCTCCAGATTTAAAGTGAGGGGATGGAAAACAATTTACCATGCCAATGGACAGCAAAAGAAAGCTGGAGTGGCAATCCTTATATCAGATAAACTAGACTTTAAGGCAAAGAATATCATAAGAGATGAAGAAGGACACTATATCATACTAAAAGGATCTGTCCAACAAGAAGATCTAACAATCATAAATATCTATGCCCCTAACATGGGAGCAGCCAATTATATAAACCAATTAATAACAAAATCAAAGAAACACATTGACAATAATACAATATTAGTAGGGGACTTTAACACTCCCCTACTGAAATGGACAAATGAAGCAAAAGATCAACAAGGAAAAAGAAGCTTTNGTAGGGGACTTGAACACCCCCCTTACTGAAATGGACAGATCATCAAAGCAAAAGATCAACAAGGAAATAAAGGCTTTAAATGACACCCTGGACCAGTTGGACATCACAGATATATTCAGAACATTCCATCCCAAAACAACAGAATACACATTCTTCTCCAGTGCACATGGAACATTCTCCAGAATAGACCATATTCTGGGTCACAAATCAGGTCTCAACTGGGACCAAAAGATTGCAATCATTCCCTGCATATTTTCAGGCCATAATGCTCTGAAACTAGAACTCAACCACAAAAGGAAAGTTGGAAAGACCTCAAATACATGGAGGCTGAAGAACACCCTACTCAAGAATGAATGGGTCAACCAGGAAATTAAAGAAGAATTAAAAAAATTCATGGAAACAAATGAAAATGAAAACACAACTGTTCAAAATCTTTGGGACACAGCAAAAGCAGTCCTAAGAGGAAAGTATATAGCAATACAAGCCTTTCTCAAGAAACAAGAAAGTTCTCAAGTACACAACCTAACCCTACCCCTGAAGGAGATGGAGAAAGAACAGTAGAGAAAGCCTCCACCCAGCAGGAGAAGAGAATTAATAAAGATCAGAGCAGAAATTAATGAAATAGAAACCAAAAGAACAGTGGAACAAATCAATGAAACTAGGAGCTGGTTCTTTGAAAGAATTAATAAGATTGATAAACCCCTGGCCAGACTTATCCAAAAGAAAAGAGAAAGGACTCAAATTAATAAAATCATGAATGAAAGAGGAGAGATCACAACCAACACCAAAGAAATACAAACAATTCTAAGAACATATTATGAGCAACTCTACACCAGCAAATTTGACAATCTGGAAGAAATGGATGCATTCTTAGAGAAATATAAACTACCAAAACTGAACCAGGAAGAAACTGAAGACCTGAATAGACCCATCACCAGTAAGGAGATTGAAGCAGTCATCAAAAATCTCCCAACGAACAAGAGCCCAGGGCCAGACGGCTTCCCAGGGGAATTCTACCAAACATTTAAAGAAGAATTAATACCTATTCTCCTGAAACTGTTCCAAAAAATAGAATTGGAAGGAAAACTTCCAAACTCCTTTTATGAGGCCAGCATTACCTTGATCCCCAAACCAGGCAAAGACCCCATCAAGAAGGAGAATTACAGACCAATATCTTTGATGAACACGGATGCAAAAATCCTCAACAAAATACTAGCCAATAGGATCCAGCAGCACATTAAAAGGATTATTCACCACGACCAAGTGGGATTTATTCCTGGGATGCAAGGTTGGTTTAACATTCGCAAATCAATCAATGTGATACAAGACATTAATAAAAGAAAGAACAAGAACCATATGATCCTCTCAATAGATGCTGAAAAAGCATTTGACAAAGTACAGCACCCTTTCTTAATCAAAACTCTTCATAGTGTAGGCATAGAGGGTACATACCTCAATATCATCAAAGCCATCTACGAAAAACCCACAGCGAATATCATTCTCAATGGAGAAAAACTGAGAGCTTTTCCCCTAAAGTCAGGAACACGGCAAGGCTGTCCACTATCACCACTGCTATTCAACATAGTACTAGAAGTCCTAGCCTCAGCAATCAGACAACAAAAAGAAATAAAAGGCATCCAAATCGGCAAGGAAGAAGTCAAACTCTCACTCTTTGCAGATGATATGATACTTTATGTGGAAAACCCAAAGGACTCCACTCCAAAACTGCTAGAACTCATACAGGAATTCAGTCAAGTGTCAGGATATAAAATCAATGCACAGAAATCAGTTGCATTTCTATATACCAACAACAAAACAGAAGAAAGAGAAATTAAGGAGTCAATCCCATGTACAGTTGCACCCAAAACCATAAGATACGTAGGAATAAACCTAACCAAAGAGGCAAAGAACCTGTATTCAGAAAACTATAAAGTACTCATGAAAGAAATTGAGGAAGACACAAAGAAGTGGAAAAACATTTCATGCTCATGGATTGGAAGAACAAATTTTGTGAAAATGTCTATGCTACCTACGGCAATCTACACATTCAATGTAATCCCTATCAAAATACCAGCAATTTATTTCAAAGAAATGAAACAAATAATCCTAAAATTTATATGGAACCAGAAAAGACCTTGAATAACCAAAGGAATGTTGAAAAAGAAAAACCAAAGTTGGTGGCATCACAATTCCAGACTTCAAGCTGACCTTTACTCCTGGGGCAAATAATAAAAAAAAAAATGACAGTAGTAAATCCTTCCTAATCTATAATCACTTTAAGTATGAATGGGTTAAAATCCCCAATCAAAAGACAGAGACTGAAGAATAGATTTTTTTTTTTTAAATTTAACTGTATAGGGCGCCTGGGTGGCTCAGTCTTTGAGTGTCTGCCTTCGGGTTGCGTCATGGTCCCAGGGTCCTGGGATCAAGCCCCACATCGGGCTCTCTGCTCCACGGAAAGCCTGCTTCTCCCTCTCCCACTCCCCCTGCTTGTGTTCCCTCTCTCACTGTGCATCTCTCTGTCAAATAAATAGAATCTTTAAAAAATAAAACCTAACTATATGCTGTCTACAAAAGACTCATTTTATTTATTTTTAATTTATTTTTTTATTAACATATAATTCATTATTTGTTTATGGTGTACGGTCTGCAAATCATCAGTCTTACACAGTTCACCACACTCACCAAAGCGCATACCCTCCCCAATGTCCATCACCCAGTCACCCAATCCCACCCACCACCTTCCCCTCCAGTATCTCTCAGTTTGTCTCTTTTTTATTTTTCTTTATTTTTAATTTTAATTTTTTATTATTTGCCCCAGGAGTACAGGTCTGTGGATCATCAGGCTTACTCCTTTCACAGCACTCACCATAGCACAAACCCTCCCCAATATCCATAACCCATTCACCCTATCCCTACCCTCCCACCCCCCAGTAACCCTCAGTTTGTTTCTTGAGATTAAAAGTCTCTTATGGTTTGTCTCCCTCCCTGGTCCCATCTTGTTTCATTTTCCCTCCCTTCCCCCCAAGACCACCTGCTCTGCCTCTTAAATTCCTCGTATCAGAGAGATCATGTGATAGTTCTCTTTCTGTGATTGAGTTATTTCACTTAGTATAATACCCTCTGGTTCCATCCATGTCATTGCAAGTGGCAAGATTTCGTTTTGTTTTATTTTGTTTTATGGTGGTATATTATTTCATCACACACACACACACACACACACACACACACACACACACACACACCACCTTCCTTATCCATTCATTTGTTGATGGATATCTAGGTTCTTTCCATAGTTTGGCTATTGTGGACATGGCTGCTATAAACATTCGGGTGCATGTGCCCCTGAGGATCACTACCTTTGTATCTTTAGGATAAATACCCAGTAGTGTGATTGCTGGGTCTTAGGGTAGCTCTATTTTCAACTTTTTGAGGAATGTCCATACTGTTTTCCAGAGTGGCTACACCAGCTTGCATTCCAACCAACAGTGTAGGAGGGTTCCCCTTTCTTTGCATCCTCGCCAGCATCTGTCGTTTCCTGACTTGTTGATTTTAGCCATTCTGACTGGTGTGAGGTGGTATCTCACTGTGGTTTTGATTTGTATTTCCCTGATTCCAAGTGATGTTTAGCACTTTCTTGTGTGTCTGTTGGCCATTTGGATGTCTTTTTTGGAGAAATGTCTTTTCATGTCTTCTGCCCATTTCTTGATTGGATTATTTGTTCTTTCGGTGTTGAGTTTGATAAATTCTTTATAGATTTTGGATACAAGCCCTTTATCTGATATGTCATTTGCAAATATCTTCTCCCATTCTGTTAGTTGTCTTTTGGTTTTGTTGATTGTTTCAAAAGACTCACTTTGGATCCAGACACAAATAAATTGAAAGTGAAGGGACAGAAAAAACTACTCCACACAAATAGTAATGAAATGAGAACAGAGATCATTGTACAGTGTCAAACAAACCTCACATGTCATGTAAAATTGTTTTTTTAAAAATTATCCTTTAAAATCAAAACATGACAAGAACATCTATGTACACAACTTCTCTTCAACATCAAATGCAGGTGTTTTGCCTTTAAAAAGTGTTTGGGTGCCTGGGTGGCTCAGTCGGTTAAAACCTCTGCCTTCGGCTCAGGTCATGATCTCAGGGTCCTGGGATCGAGGCCTGCTTCGGGATCCCTGCTCGGTGGGGAGCCTGCTTCCCTCTCTCTCTCTGCCTGCCTCTCTGCCTACTTGTGATCTATCTCTCTCTGTCAAATAAATAAATAAGTAAATATTTTTAAAAAAAGAAAAAATAATTTCAAAAATAAGTTATAATACTAGAGATTAGTTAAATTTTTTTACAGGTACTTAGGAGTAAGTCTAACAAAAGATATATGAGAGTTTATGTGTGGGAAAATGCATGAAACTGATTTCCACTCTACGTAAGTGAAAAACTGTACATTGGAAGACCCGGTCTTGTCATGATGTCAGTCTTCCACAGCCATCATCTGCTGCAATGCAATCCAATCAAAATCTCTATTAAATTGCTTGTGTAAATTGGCACGTTGATCCTAAAGGATATATGGAAGCACAAAAACTTGACAGAGCCCAGATTCTCCTGAGGAAGGAAGATTCAGGGAAGGACTCACTCTTCTAGGTGTCAAACTATCATAAAGCCAGACTAGTTAGCACAGGATAAATAATAGGCAACAGAAGAGACTGGAACCCAGAAACAAACTTCATATACATATAGCTTACAGAGGGCAAAGGCAGCGTTTCAGACCAGTGGAGAAAGAGCCCAGAGCAACATGGTGAGTACCATGGAAAAGAGTGAGAAATGGGTCACTACCTCGTGGCATACACAAAACCAGGTGGATGAAGATCTAAATGCAAAAGTGACACCATTATGATTTTAGGAGCTGACATAAGAAATATCGTCATAACTTTGTAGAAAAATACAGTTCATTTAACAAGACATAAGATTTCAGACTGGTACATTATGTTGTTATTTAAAACCATCCATCACCAGATGCCACACAGAGGTCAGAAAGAAGTCACACACCAGGAGCAGATTTGTAAGATAAAATTTTTAAACAAAAAGAATTTAAAGCCACAATGTATACAGAACTAGTAACACACACGCACACACACACACACACACACACACACACACACACACACACATATGGAAAAATAAAAACGCCTTAATAGAAAAATAGAAAAAGACATAAATTTGCATTTCACTGAAGAGGAAACCCAAATGGTCAGTAAAACATGAAAATGTGTTTAACTTCATTGCTAATTAGGGAAATGCAAACTAGAAGCACAAAGAGTTACAATTTTACACCAACCATACTGAAGGAAAAAAAAAAACCTTTAAATCAAAAAATCCCAAGAATTGGCAGAAATGGGGAGCTAAGGGGATGCTTGCTGGTGGGAAGAGTAATGGTACAACCAGTTTGGTTGTGCTCTCAGCTAGGAAGTCTATGTGTTCTCTTCTCTTTGACTAGAAATTCTGTTTCTCAGAAATGCCCAGACAGTTTCACCTGTGCACACAGAGACCTCACTTGGAGCTCTGATTATGGAAATGGAAAACTGGAAACAGAACTGGGGAGTAAATCATCACATGGTCACACAAGGGGACCCTCCATGGCTGCTAAGCTAATGAACTTGAGTTACATGTATGAGTATGGGTAGTTTTGAGTATTTAATGATGAGTGAAAAACATTACAGGAAATTATGGAACATACAATATTCTCTATATAAACTATAAACACCAAAAAACTACTTTCCCAATTCCTGATAGTTGTACCCACTTGGAGGGGAGGGGTAGGAATACACACAAACGACACTCAGCTGTACACTTATTTTATCTTTTCTCTCTTTTTTATTGAAGTAGAGTTGATACACAATGTTACATTAGCTTCAGGTGTACTACATGGTGATTCGACAAGTTTATATGTTATGTAGTGCTCACCACAAGTGAGCTACCATCCGTCACCATACAACACTACTACAATATCATTGAATATATTCCTTATATGATCCCTTTTATCCCCATGACTTGTTCATTCCATAATTGGAAGTCTGTACATCCTGCTCCTTTTCACCCATTTTACCCACCTCACCCATCACTCTCCCCTCTGGCAACCATCAATTTGTTCTCTGTATTTATGTGTCTGTTTCTGCTCTTTGTTCATTTTTTGTTTATTCATTTGTTTTGCTAGATTCCACACGTAAGTGAAATTATAATGGTGTTTGTCTTTCTGTCTGACTTACTTCACTTAGCCTAATACTCTCTAGGTCCATCCATTTTGTTGTAAATGGTATAATCTCCTTTTTATGGTTGAGTAATATTCCATTGTGTGTGTGTGTGTGTGTGTGTGTATATATATATATATAATTTTCATTCAGCACTGAGAGTATGTATATATATATATGTATATATATACATATACACACACACACTTATGCACAAATCACATCTCCTTTATCTTTATATATACACACACACCACATCTTCTTTATTTGTTGATCAATCAATGGACACTTGGACTGCTTTCATACCTTGGCTATTGTAAATAATGCTGAAATAAACATAGGGGTGCATATACCTTTTCAAATTAGTATTTTCATTTACTTTGAATAAATATCCAGTCATGGAATTACTGAATCATACGGTAGTACTTTCTTAATTTATTTTTTATTTTTTTAATTTTTATTCTTTGCCCAAGGGGTACAGGTCTGTGAATCATCAGGCTTACACCTTTCACAGCACTTACCAAAGCACAAACCCTCACCAATGTCCATAACCCATCCACCCCATCCCTATCCTCCCACCCCCCAGTAACCCTCAGTTTGTTTTGTGAGATTAGGAGTCTCTTATGGTTTGTTTCCTTCCCCATCCCATCTTGTTTCACTATTGTGGTTAGCGTCCTTTCATGTATCTGTTGGCCATCCGTATGTCTTCTTTGGAAAAATGTCTATTTGTGTCTTCTGCCCATTTTTTAAATTGGATTACTATATCCAACCTCTTATTGGACATATTGTTTGCAAATACCTCCTCCTATCCTTTAGGTTGTTGATGGTTTCTTTAGCTATGATGCTTAGTTTCTTTCAAAAATTAGTAAACTGAAACAAAGAAAGTAAATAATCTCTATTGGTTGAATCTGGATGGAAGATGTACAGATGTTTATCACATCCTACTCCTTTTCTATACATTTGAAGTATTTCATGACCTTAAAAATTCATAGTAGTTATAAAGAATAAAATATCAGGTTTGTAATCCCTACAGAGTGATTGACCCCTCTTCCCTAGAGCCAAAGACTGTCCTAAAAGTTATGAGCAAGGAACAAAATCCCCAAAAAGAAGGTGCCATGTTAAGACCAGGAAAAGTGGGAGTCCACAGTATACAGTGGAATGACAGGAGGCAGGAGGGCACCTTCGGGCCCCGCTCCCAGCTGACTTGCCAATTTTCATTCAGCACTGAGAGTTAGGAACATGGTCAACCCTCTTAAAATAATGTTGTAAAAGCAGATGCTAGGGAAACCAGAGGGGTGTACTCATGAGTTTTTTTTTTTATTGAAAGTGCTGATAAAATGATGAACATGGGGGGGTGTACTTGTTACAGACTGAGGAGCAAAAACACGATAGGCTCCAGAAGGATCTCTGCTCTATGCATCCTCTAAGGATGAGGAAAAGGTTGGGCTTGGCTCAGTTAGACTATGAAGTCTGACATTTCTGGAGTAAATTGCTGCTCCCTCTTGCCTGGCCTCAGGTGCTATATTTACCCAAGTCCCGGTTCGGTGGCCTGAGGTGCAGTTCTGCAAGTCCTCACCTAGAGATGTCACATAGGTTGTCCAAGGTCACCGGGTCAGAAGATGAAGAGTTCTGTCTTCAAATCGAGATACAGCTGATTACAAAACCCACTGGAAGCCTCTTTCACCTAGCAGAGGCTCAGAGTCTGGACCGGCCAGGAGCACCCTCATTGACACAGAGTCCTTGGGGAACAGAACCTGCTCCCCAAGACCAGGAGCAAGGTCTCAGGGGCAGAGTCCGTCCAGGGGAAGCTGCTCCATAAACCCAGGCAATCAGGAGTCACGCTCCCCCCACCAGGCTGAAAATGGTCACCATCAAGCTACAAACCTCACACACCCCCTGAAATGAGGAAGGGGTCTCAGGGTGCTGAAAGGAACAAAATAGCTCTAACTTCCCAGATTTAGGAACTATTTAATAGCTGTGCAATTAAGCCATTTTGAATTCTCCAGATTTTTTTTTTTTAGATAAAACCAACTGCCTCATTCCATTTTTTGGTGCTCTTATCCTCAAACTGCCTGGAGTAGTTTTGGCAGTGTAATTATGTTTTCTGAGAAAATGTATTTCTCTGGAGGAAAAGACATTTTCAGCCCTGTTTATGAAGCTGTCCTGCACTTTACCTCCCGAGTTCATTCTCCCCCAGGGGCAACCAGGAGGGTCCCCGTTGCCTGCGTCTCAGAGCTGCCAAGGGGGCTGCCCAGTGCATGCCCCTTGCAGGGGGTGAGGTCTTTGGTTTTGGCAGCCAGCTGAGCCTGCCTATACTCCCCTCCTGCCTTTTCAACTCTAAAAACCACAGCTTCTCTTTTGCAAGCTCATTGTTTCCTCCTCCCTCGAGATCAGGGGCTATGATGTGAAGGCTTCTGGGGAGAGAAAGCAGGTCTGCCTGCCCAGCCCAGGGCACAGGTGCACTTCCCCCAGAGAAGTGGGAAAGCAGGCACCCCAGAAGCTGAGAAGAGGCTTTAGAGTAAGCAGCCTGATATATTTATCCTTGACAAGGAAAAGATTTTCCCAGAGAGCCAGTGTTCTAGTTTGAAAAAGAACTTAATTCCTCTATGGAACACTTTTCCTTAAAAAACATAGTTTTGCAAGTTCTGTATTAAAAGGTCTAGAGCAGACATTTACGTAGACAAGAACTCTCTCCCCATCTCATACCACAGCACCATGAAAGCCTGAAGCACACAGTTCAGCTGGATTTCCTCAATTCTTCTCTAGTCCCTGGTACTCAAATGTGGTCAACAGACCAGCAGCATAGGCCCCTCCCAGGGAGCTGGTTAGAAATGCACACTCTCAGGCCCAGCCCAGAGGCCAGAATCTGCATATTAGCAAGTCCCCAGTGGAGGTTAGATCAAGATGAGTGATTTTATATCTCCCAAGGTTGAATATCCTCATACCCACATAACCATGCACACCTTACCTTCACATTTACCCGCAGGGCTGACTCTCCTCTTCCACCTGCTAAGATGACATTATCTATGCCCACCAACTCATGGAATTGTTGCAAAGTAACTGAACTTTGTACAAAAAATTGTTAAAAAATTTAACTGTGTTCAATTTTGAAATAAGGACTAGGGATACATACCAATGTCTTAACAGGGATTTTCTCTGGGTGGTAAATGATTTCTCGTTTCTTATTTGATCTAAATTGTAGTTTTTAAATTTCATGCTCTGAACGCTTTTCTTCTGTCACCACAATGAAAAAGATAGTTTTTTTTTAAAAAAGCAAATAAGTGTGAACATCAACTAACAGAGCATGAGAAATGGCAAATTCCTTGTAGACGACCTGTTGCATTCAGCACCTGTGCAAACAGCTGGGCCCTGGAGCCACCTGCCCAGTTTCTCCAGCTGATAAGTGGTGACCTGCTCCCAGCTCCAGGGCCTCCCAGCCCCTGGCACGCTGCTGTCCTCTGTGCGTTGGAACCCTTGAGCAGAAGCACGTCCAGGTACCCTGCTTCCATCAGCACCAACACTGCTGTCAAGCCAGCCCTTCCACCCCTTAGAGAGACACACTTGGCCCAAACCACATGCTGGCAGCTGCAAAGGTGGCCCTTCCCGCAGGAGAGATACCCATGTTTTCAAGAGCGCACGCAGAGAGTGGAGCCTAAGCACTCACCACACTTAAATGCAGGAGATACCCTGAGAAGGAAAGGAACTCCCATTCCCCAGACAGTGCTGGGAAGAGCGAGCTGGCTGGGAATGGGATGTGAGCAAAACTGGCTGAGAAAGGCTGAGCAGATTGTGAACCTCGAAAACAAGCACTGGTCTGAAGCCATGGGTCTCACAAGCATAGCTGCATGTTAAATCAGCTGAGAGCTTTTCAAAATCCTATCAGCCTGGGCAGCCCCCAAACCAATCAAGCCAGGACCTCTGGGCTACAGCCCTGGCTTTGGTGGTTTTCCCACTGCCCAGGTGACCCCAGTGTGCAGCTTAGGCTGAGAACCAGAGCCAGCCACGTTTTTCAGTAAAGGACCAGCTAGCAAAGATTTTAGTGTGTGAGCCACATGGGCTCTGTCACAGCCACTCTGTGGTTGAAGAGTGAAAGTGGCAGCAGATGACTGTGAGTGAGTAGGTATGGCTGTGACCCAATAAAACTTTATTCAAAAAAGAGCCTCAGCCTGGGTGCGGGGGTGGCTCAATCAGTTAAGTGTCTGACTCTTGATTTCTGCTCAGGTCATGATCTCACGGTTGTGAGATGGAGCCCTAACCCATGTAGGGCTCCACGCTGGATGTGGAGCCTGTGTAGGAGTCCCACTCTCCCTCTCCTGAGCTTCTCCCCCTTCCCATTTTCTCTCTCTAAAACAAATAAAAATAAATAAATAAGGCAGCCTCAGCCAGATTTGGCCCCGAGGCCCAGCCCACCTTTGGTTCGCAGCAGAGGTTTTCAAACTTGAGCAAGGATCATCGGCATCCTACAGGGAGCTGGACCCACTCCGTCGTGTCTGACTGAGTAGGCCTGGGATAGGCTCCCTGGAACTGCTGCTGCTAGTCTGAGAAGCACTGGTCAACAGCCACTGTAAATGGTATTTGACCCCAGAACCCATTCTATGATGGCAGAATGCCGACCACTCCCATAATGCTTACCTCAGGGACCCACTTGGGAGGTGCTGCCTCCCATGGGCTGCCTGACATGGTTCATTCTAGCTGCCTCTCTGTCCAGCCACCTGCCTCCACCAGTGCTGCGCCAGGCCAGCAGTGGTTGTGGCAAGAGAAGGAAGCCCTGACAGCTTCCTTGCCCATGCCTGTCCTGTGCTAGCCCCAGAAAGAACTTGTTCCATCTGAAATGAGTTGGCTCTACCCTTTTGAGTCTTTTGACTCAAACCAACCTGTTTTAGTCTTGTCTGCTGGAAGATCTGGAGGGCATCCCTCCCCAGCCAGCAGCCCTCCATCCTGAACTGCCTGCAAGCTGGACACCCTGAGACTCTCATCTCCCCACCTTTCACTCTCCAATACCTCCTGAAGTTTTCAGAAAACAGCTTCATCCTCAGGGATGGGAATGAGAGGAAAGACACTGTGAGGGGTTCACACAACATCAGCAACAGCCATAATTCAACAGGAACTATACCTGGGGGGGGGTAGTGAGCCAACACATTTTTCAAAGACTTTTTTAAAAGTTATTTAAAGACATTATTTCTTTAAAACAGCAAAATTACAAGAAAGTACAGAGATTTTCCAAATACACCCTGTACCTATACATATACAACCTCTCCCACAAGGGGTCTGCAGCATGGCTCACCCGCAGCATTATACAGCCTCTGGCTTTGGATAAAGGTAAAATGACACAGCTGTCACTACAGCATCATATGGAGTAGTTACAGTGCCCTAAAAATCCTCTGTGCTCCTGCTAGTCATCCCTCCTTCTCCCATCCCTCCCTAGGCAACCACTGATCCTTTTACTGTCTCCGTAGTTTTGCCTTTTCCAGAATGTTGTATAGTTGGAGTCACACAGCATGTAGTCTTTCAGATTGATTTCTTTCACTGAATAATATGCATCTGAGTTTCCTCCATGTCTTCTCATGGCTTGAGAGCTCATTTTTTTTTAAATTGCTAAGTAATATTTCACCATCTGAACACACCCCAGTTTATTTACCTGTTCACCTACTGAAGGACATCCTGGATGCTTCTAAGTTTTGACAATGTTGAATAAAGCTGTTCTAAATATCCATGTGCAAGTTTTTGTGCAGACATAAGTTTTTCGCTTCTTTGGGTAAATACCGAGAAGCACAATTGAGCCTATGGTAAAAATATTTCTAGTTTTGCAAGAAACTGCCAAAATGCCTTCCAGTTTGGCTGCAGCATTTTCATTCCCACCAGCAGTGAGTGAACATTCCTGTGGCTCCATGTCCTTGGTGATATCTATAGGGTTTTGACCATTCTAATAGGAGTGTAGTAGTATCCCATTGTTTTATTTGCATTTCCCTGATGAGTGTAATGTGGTACATCTTTTAATCTGCTTGTTCGGCATCAGTACATCTTCAGTGAGGTGTCTGTTGGCCCATTTTTTAATTGAGCTGTTTATTGTCTTGAGTTGGAAGAGCTATTTGCATATTCGGGATACCAGTCTTATATCAGATGTGTCATTTGCAAATATTTTCTTCTAGGCTGTGGCTTCTCTTCTCATTCTCTTGATGGGGTCTTTCACAGAGCAGAAGATTCTAATTTTAATGAAGTCCACCTTATCAACTCTTCCTTTAATGGATCATGTCTTTGGAGTTCTATCTAAGTCATCACCAGACCCAAGGTTATCTCGGTTTTCTATGATGACTACTAGGATTTTTATAGTTTTTATTTTACATTTAGGTCTGTGATCCATTTTCAGTTGACTTTTATGAAGGGCATAAGGTCTGTGTCTAGATTTCCTTATTTGCATATTGATGTTCAGTTGTTCCAGTACTGGTTGCTAAAGAGACTGTCTTTGCCTCATTGCATTGCCTTTGCTCCTTTGTTGAAGATCCACTGACTATATTTACTAGGGCCTTTTTCTGGGGTCTCTACTCTGTTGCATTGGTATATTTGTCTTATCTTTCTCCAAGCCAATGAATGTTTATCCTCAGTAGTCGTGCATCTGAGCAGCCCTGACACAAGGAGCCAGATCAGCTCCCCCCACCCAGCTCCATAACTGTGGCAGAGGAAGCCAGCCCCCACACAGTTGGTTCACACAGGTGTCACATGGAGTCAGTGATGTCCACAGAACCAGCTCCCAGAAAGGCAGCCCTCGTTGCCATCTCAAGTTGAAACAGGAACATCTTGGCTCAAAATCTGGGAACATTTATATGATCTCTGAGATCTAAAAGCCACCTCATTTCAGTCAATAACTCCTCTGATGTAGAGAAGCTCTTGCCTGTTAAAGAAAGTTGGTCCCTCAGAAGAAGGGAATTCCTAGGGAGTCCAGGTATCAGGAACCGAATGCCTGCTACTTTGAGGGCAGGGGGATATCTGGCACATTCATTTAAAAAAAATTTTTTTTAATTATTTGCCCCAGGGGTACAGGTCTGTGAATCATCAGGCTTACACCTTTCACAGCACTCACCATTGCACAAACCCTCCCCAGTATCCATATCCCATCCACCTTATCCCTACCCTCCCACCCCCCAGTAACCCTCAGCTTGTTTTGTGAGATTAAGAGTCTCTTATGGTTTGTCTCCTTCCCAACCCCATCTTGTTTCATTATTTTTCCCTCCTTACCCCCCACAAATCCCCCCCTGCCCCTCAAGTTCCTCATATCAGAGAGATCATGTGATAATTGTCTTTCTCTGATTAACTAATTTCGCTCACCAAAATACCCTCTAGTTCCATTCATGTCATTGCAAATGGCAAGATTTCATTTCTTTTGATAGCTGCATAGTATTTCATTGTGTATATATACCACATCTTTTTTTCTTTTAAATTATATTTATTTATCTGACAAAGAGAGAGAGAGCATGCACAAGGAGGCTGAGAGGCAGGTGGAGAGAGGGGGAAGCAGGCTCCCTGCCAAACAGAGAGCCCAATGCAGGCCTCAATCCCAGGACCCTGAGATCATGACCTGAGCCAAAGGCAGGGGCTTTAACCCACTGAGCCACCCAGGCGCCCTATATATACCACATCTTCTTTATCCATTCGTCTGTTGATGGATATCTAGGTTCTTTCCATAGTTTGGCTATTGTGGACATTGCTGTTATAAACATTCAGGTGCATGTGCCTCTGAGGATCACTACCTTTGTATCTTTAGGGTAAATAACCAGTAGTGCAAATGCTGGGTCATAGGGTAGCTCCGTTTTCAAATTTGAGGAACCTCCATACTGTTTTCCAGAGTGGCTACACCAGCTTGCATTCCAACCAACAGTGTAGGAGGGTTCCCCTTTCTCCGCATCCTTGCCAACATCTGTCGTTTCCTGACTTGTTGATTTTAGCCATTCTGACTGGTGTGAGGTGGTATCTCACTGTGGTTTTGATTTGTATTTCCCTGATTCCAAGTGGTGTTTAGCACTTTCTCATGAGTCTGTTGGCCATTTGGATGTCTTCTTTGGAAAAATGTCTTTTCATGTCTTCTGCCCATTTCTTGACTGGGTTATTTGTTTCATGGGTGTTGAGTTTGAGAAGCTCTTTACAGATTTTGGATGCAAGCCCTTTATCTGATAANAATATCTTCTCCCATTCTGTCAGTTGTCTTTTGGTTTTGTTGACTGTTTCCTTTGCTGTGGAAAAGCTTTTCATCTTGATGAAGTCCCACTAGTTCATTTTTGCCTTTGCTTCCCTTGCCTTTGATAATGCTACTAGGAAGAAGTTGCTGCAGTTAAAAAAAAAAAAAGAAGTTGATACAGTTGAGGTCGAAGAGGTTGCTGCCTGTGTTCTCCTCGAGGATTTTGATGGATTCCTTTCTCACATTGAGGTCTTTTATCCATTTTGAGTCTATTTTTGTGTGCGGTGTAAGGAAATGATCCAGTTTCATTTTTCTGCATGTGGCTGTCCAGTTTTCTCAACACCGTTTGTTGAAGAGAACATCATTTTGCCATTGGACATTTTTCCTCCTTTGTCAAAGATTAGTTGACCATAGAGTTGAGGGTCCATTTCTGAGCTCTCTATTCTGTTCCATTGATCTATGTGTTTGTTTTTGTGCCAGTACCATACTGTTTTGATGATGACAGCTTTGTAATAGAGCTTGAAGTCTGGAATTGTGATGCCACCAACTTTGG